>JBCJKH010020879.1:34297-59285 GCA_039877255.1 Loriculus beryllinus | reverse complement strand
CTTCCTGAGTGCTAGAGGTGACTTCTTTCTCTAGAGAGCTGGCAGAAAAAAAAGATGTGAGAGTGTAGTGTCAGGGAGAAGGGATCCCAGAGTTCAGGGTCTTGCTTCCTTTTATCCAACAAACGAATAAACTGAGCATCTGCTAACTTTCTGCATTTCACTAGAACAGGAAACACAATGATAGGGACAAAGTAAAGAAATAAGTAAATCAAATGTCATGCCCTGCTGCCTGGCTAGTGATAACATGTAAACTACAAGTCCCTGTTAGTATAAAATCAATCTAGACAAATGATAGACTAGAAGTGTGACATCTTGAAAGCAAACAGTGGGAACTTCAAGTTGTCAAGCTATATTTGAAAATTCGTATTTACAAAGACAACACCACTTCAGATTAAATGTTTTAGTGCAAAACTGCAGTCATGTTGTTACTCATGCAAGTCAAAAGGTTAAGTATATACATTCAACACACACCAATAATAAACAAGAAGTAACCGATACTCTTAAACATCCTCAGCTCTAACCTCTCTACCCTTACCAACCAAAACAGGGATCCCTGGGACACCAGGAGGTTTGGCCAGTGTACTAGTTAGACACTAACATACGTAAAGTGAGTGGGAGAGATGACCACTTAGCAGTGTTACTAAATTGTATAAACTTAGAGCCCTACAGCAGAAACAGCTTTCCTCTTAACTCTTTTGATATAACGCAGATCCTATATGCAATGCTTAGCTTTGTCAGTGACCACATAATTCTCTATCCAGTTTTGGTTTTACAAGTTATAAAAAGGGCTAGAAATTAGATTGAACTGAACTGCTAGTTTAAACAAAATAAATTTCAGGCTGGGGGCAGGGGCGTCATTCTTGCATAGAGGGCATTGTTCCTTAGAAAGGAAGCACTGAGCGTACCATGCAGTATGAAAACAATTACTTTGTTAATATGCAGATTCAGTGTAGCCTAATTTGAGTCTTGTACCAACAATAGCGCCTGGTATCATTAGACAAAGGAATATTTGCAGTCAAGGCAGTATGTCATAAAAATAACTCTGCAACAAAACACACGGACTTACATTTATCCACCATTAGACTGCATTTAACAGTGAAAGGGCCTCATTTAACAGTGGAAGAGCTTGTTATTTAAAGTGTGGCATCTGAAGCATCAACACCTGCTTTGAGTTACCTCTGGTGAAAGTTAAGCAAGAGGTATCTAGCAACTGGGATCTATTTAGTAGACTCAATAGCCTTTGCAAACTAGCACATCTGATAGAATGATAGATTTTTTTATTTTAATATAAAGTGTGATATGTATTTCATAAGTGACATCTGGTTAATCGTGGCTATCTGACCCATCTATCCAAATTTTGTCTTTTACAATTATTTCCCTTTCTTCAACTCTAAATATGGATTCTTACCTACATTGGGCACTGCTCAGTGGACACAAGGACATTATTGAAAGCTACTATTTAATTACAAGGCTACTTCTAGCTTTTCCACCATCTTCCAGTTTGTCCACAATCTTCCAGGTTATTCATGCCTACTAAGAAATGACATAACCTTATTGCATAGGAGAGGCAATACTTTGGAAAGCAACAATCACATGTTCTGACTTTTTCTTACCTATGCTGCATACACTGAAGCAAGCATAACATGTTAGTTGCAACACAGCTCAGTACTGCACGATGTTTGAAATTACAGCTGAAAACCTGGATAGATATAACAAATCCAATCAGCTGTACTGGATATGGAATTTTTAAGATGCTTTCCACTCTTCAGTTTTATAAAGCAAGGACAATATTGCTCTTGATAGAAAAAAAAAATGGAAATAGGAAAAAAAAAGGCATTTTTCTTTTTGTGTCTCATTTTTCATTTACTGTCAAGCACTCACAAAAACCAACAGAGCTGCAAGAAGCCAGAGAGTCTTTTGGAAGCTTCGACCACCTATCCATTAGCCTTAATGACACACAAACATTGACATTTTATGTTCAATGCTGCTGCTTCATTCCACTCTGGACACCTCCTGTGGAGAAACTTATTACTTGCATGATTTGCCAATACTAAAAACACCAACCTCACTTCCATTTACACAAATTGGTCTAATAAGAAAGAAATAAACTTACTACTCTGTTTCCTGAGGATCGACGTGCTGCTCTAACATTAGAGGTATTCCTTGGGTTGGCTGGAGTTGCCAATGGAAGAGTATTAGAAACTTGAGGAGGACTGAAAGACATCAAAGGTAATCTGGTATCTCCAAATATGCATTGCTTGGAACTGGAATTTTTATTAGTGAACCTCTTGTTTTTACCATTTCCCAAATCTCCACTATCAATCTCTGTTTTTTCCTCATTCTTGATTCTTCTCAAGCAGTCCTTTAGTGTCATCTGAGTTGCAGGCTGACTCAACCAGCACAAGAAGAGTTCATCTACCTTCATTTTCAGTACAGGTTGCAGAACTTTCCCAGGTGACATTTTCTACCAGTTTCCCTTTTTGCTGGGTCAACTTCAAAATAAAGGTTTGGCAATGATCTACTTATTCCACTTGACTCTCAGTATTCCACATACTCCAAGCTTCCTGTTAAGAAAAATGCTATAATTTAATCTTACAGTTTTAACAGTTTTTAAGATTTATATTGTTGATATTTATTTCCTCAACATAGCAACAAGAGTTGAGATACACTCTAACATGTGACTATAACAACATTTTGTAAGCGTAAGCCATTAATCAGTCAGAGTCAAATCCAGAGGATTATTTCCTATAAAAGCATAGTGTGGAAATGATGGAAACTATAGAGAAAGAAGACTTTCTCAAAGAGATATCCAACCAATGTTCTTCAAGCACATGTTAAAAAAATACAATTATTATGACAAATAGCCTCAAAGATACTTATGATTGAGCCTGCTAAGAACTAAATGTCTAAGCAGTTTATGCAAAGCCGTGGTTGACAGTACAACTGAGAATTAAGAAACAAGCCTTTCAGTCAAGAAACTGGGAGCTAAGACTGAAGGCTTGATTTTCGTTCTGAAGACTGTGCTTCTGATTTAAAATCTTGCATTGCATGTTGCAGCACAAGATGCATTCCCACATGAGTGATATCCAGCTGAATTCCCGAGATCCTTCCTCAGGATTTGATTTGCCTGGCCACTTGGTATCACGCAGTCATTTGAAATTTTAAGAACTGATCTATTTGACATTCACTTTTACAGTCTTTTAAAGTCAATGTGAAACCTGACGTGACTCAAGAATTGGGCTGGTACGATTTCAGGTTCAGTTGTTCACTTGAAACAAAGAGAATATATATTGTTTTGGAGAGACAGAGAATTGGAGCAGAATATTGAGAACAGAACACAAGTTACTATCATAATCTCTGCAATCAAATTACGTAGTGATCTGGTGCAGTTTAACTAAACCCTACTCTTCCTTCTGGTTTTGGGTTTTGGTTTTTTTTGTTTGTTTGTTTTTTGGGTTTTTTTTTAAAACTTCATCAATATTTGATCCGTATGTAGAAGGAAGCAAAGATCACAGAATCGTTATGATTGGAAGGGACCACTGGAGATCATATGGTCCAACCCCTCTGCTAAGGCAGGGCCATCTAGCGCAGGTTACACAGGAACGCTTCAATCCAGGCAGGTTTTGAGTGTCTCCAGAGGGAGACTCCATATCCCCCTGGGCAGCCTGCTCCAGTGCCACTCTCAATATAAAGCTGTTCCTCATGCTGAGGTGAAACTTCTTGTGTTTCAGTTTATGGCCATAGATACACAAGTAAGAAGCTTTAAAATGAGCAGCTGAATTTGGAAATGAGTAACACCAGCAAATGAATGTCCTATTGACTCAACGTACTATCAAAATCAAAGCTCAGCCTATCCCATGGCAGAACTGTAAGTCCTGTAATAGTGCGCCAGTTAGATTTTTTAAAACCTTTATGTTTAATAACTTAACAGTTAAGTTATTCCGTTGCTGAAATTAAAGGTCACGTTGTTCCACTTGTTTTTTTCAGACCAGCGCTTTTACAGCGCTTACAGCTATGCCAGATAGCGTCAAGCAGCGTGTACCTGGGCCAGAAGGCAAAGGGTGCCTCCGACACTAGCTACCACTTCCCGGGCGGCAGACGCAGTGGCCCGGAGCAGGAAGGTCTCCCGCGGGCTACACGGCAGCGGCGGGCTCGGAATCAGTCTCGGGTTGGCACCGACTAGCCCCGTCGGACAACTGGGGGGGGGGAGGAAGGTGAGAGGGGAGCAGCGCGGAGCAGCCGTACCACCCGGGTGGGACGAGGAGGACGCCGCCGCCCCGGGAGGGGAACGGCCGCCGCCACACGCTCGCTCCGAACCCTTAGAGACGGTCGTTGGCAGGCGCTCGGGCGGAGGGACAAGCCCTTCCCCCGCAGCTCGAAGGCAATATGGCAACAAGCGAGCCCAAGGGGGATACGAAGAACACGGATGAGACCACCGCCACTCACCTGCACCGCACCGCACCGCACCGCACCGCACCGCACCGCACCGCCCCTCCCGCCGCTGCCTTCAAACCGGCACCTCCTTCCGGCCCACCCCGCGCGTCTACTCCTCGCGAGAGTTTAACTTTTCCATCCCGCCGGAGACGCGGCGGATGGTCACTATGGTAACGAGACGGGGCGGGGCGCCGAGGGTAGGGGCACGCCGCGATTCCTGCGTGCGCCGTGACGTCACGGCGGAGGGTTGGGGTGGTCGGTGTGTTTACTGTCTGTTAGTGTCCTGCCTTGGCGGCAGCCGTTGCCCTGGGCGCGGTTCGGCGGTGCCTCCTTCAGAGGCGGGCCTGAGAGTGCGCCTCTGTCGTGGGCACAGCCCCTTCCCTTGCGCACCGAGCCTGGCCTCTGCCTCAGCATAGCAACCATAGAATCAGCCAGGCTGTAAAAGTCCCTGCCATTACCCCAGCACTGCCAAGGCCACCACTAAACCGTGTCACTGAGGGGCTCATCTACACAGTTTCTGAACGCTTCCAGGGACGGTGATTCCACCGCTGCATTGGGCAGCCTGTGCAAATGCCTGACAACCCCCTGGGTGTGTGATAGAATTAATTGTTTGTTAATCAAATCTTGCAAGTTTGCTTTAGCTTGCAGGTTTACTTAAGTTTGCAAGATTGATTAAGCGCCTGGGGCACTCGGGGAGGGGAGCGTAAAAGACCGTTTGTGCTGGCATAAACAGGTTAAGGAAATGCAAAAGATAACGGCAAGCAGCCGGGAATGCAGGAAATGACCGTTTAAAGAAATGCATGAGCTCTTACAAGAAGATGAACTGTATAAAAAGGGAGGTTTGAAAACGCAAGGCGCGTGCAGTTGGTGGAGCTGAGACCCCCGGCCGCCCAGCGCTGTTCTGCTCTTTTGCCGCTTGCTTAATAAATCACTTTTAATTCTCAATTGACTGGTGGAGACTTTTTGGTCTTAACGTATAACATTACCAAGCATTAGCTTTAGGTCAATGAACTTGGACCTTTCTGTTTTCAAAGTTAATTTGTGCTCCTAATTTATTTAATAAATCCAGTCCTAGAAGAGGCATTGGGCACTCTGGCAAGTACAAAAATTCCTCTCATTTTGCATTTTAATGGTTTTAAGAATGATTTAACTTCTTACTTTCCCATGGCTCCAAAAACAGACAGAGAAAATTTACTCAAGGGTCCTCTACAAGTATTTACAACAGAATATTTTGCTCCCATATCTAGTAAAAGCTTAAGAGTTTAATTCCCTAGCTTTCATTCATTTCAGTTCCCATTATATTATAATAATCAGCTTCAGGAGGTATTTCCTGAGGCTGGCTGATCCTTTTATCTTTTGGGCACTCATATTTTCCAGGGTCCTTGCTCTTTACAAAGTTCAGGAGCTCATGCCAAGGCTCCTTTTATTGCTTTAAAAGCTTGTTCATTCCCTGGGCCCCATGCAGTAAGTTCTACCTTCTCATTTCTTGTTTCTTCTGTCAGAGATTTTGTTATTTCTTCCAGCCCAGTAATCCATGGTCGACTAAATCCCACAGCTCTGAGGAACCCTTGCAACTGTTTCTTTGTGACCAGGAGTGGAAGCTTTATTATAGCTCCTGTTCTTTCAGGGTCTACTATTCATTGTCCCTCTCAGGGTAATCACAAAGTCTTTAACTTCTTTCTAACACAGCTGAAGTTTGTATGGAGATATACAATATCTTTTCTCCACTAAGGCAGTACATAGATGTATGGTGCCTTTTGTTACAAGCATTTTCAGCCTTGCTTGCTAATAGCATGACATTCTTGTCGCTAAATTGGAGAGACATCAGTTTGATAGATGGGCCACTCAGAGGATAAAGAACCTTAAGTAGATAAAGGACCTTAAGACCATCTAGTTCCAACACCCCTGCCATGGGCAGGGACACCTCCCACTAGACCAGAGTTTGGTACTCTCCTCTTCCATGGGCTTTCTGGATTTGCAGCCACCTCAACATATTACTGTACAGATAAGCTGCCAACAGACACACACAATTTAGGATAAACTCTTCAGCTAACACAAATAATACACCAACCAAGCTGTAATAAACATTTATGCATATTCTCAGCTGCAGTTTCACTGAAGCTTTTTTACCCTTCACTTTTTGGAGGCTAGGTTTTAAAACAGTTCAATTTTCTCTTCTTTCCCTCCATTACTTCTCTACACACGGCTTCTTTGCTTACTTCTGTAGTCAGCCCTGCTCACCATGAAGCCAGAGCTCTGGCAGAGACCCTCTCCCTGATCCTTCAACTACACATCCCACACCCCTGGTCATTGCTGATGTGAAAACTGGAAATACTATCTGAATACCAGCAATAACTGCAAACAGATTTCTCCCAACCCTGATGGGTGGACAAAGTGAAAATACTTATTTCACTGTAATGTTCCATTTTAAGTAACACAGCAAAGAGCTATGGGAAAGCAGGATTACGGGAAGATTTTGCCCACTTATGTTTTATTACTTTAAAGGTGAACTTAAAACAGAGGTAGAGGTAAATCACCTACATGTACAATACGCACAGAAATATTGCCTACTATGTCAAACTAGAGCAGTAACTTTGTTCACTCACCTAATGGATATTTCTCACAAATAAATGTCACACAGTTCATTTGAAAAGACAGTTCCATATTTTTTTTCAGGGCAGCACTCCTAGTCAGCCCTTCATTTTTATTTATTTTTCCATAAGTCAAGAGCCCAACTAAGATTTTAAATAAAACATGAAGAGACTTCACTATGCAAGACCCTTCAGATGGAAATCATTGTGAAAGTCAGGCAGTGCTTGACCTAAAATCCCTCTGTCATCTAAACAAGGTCTTAAACATCAGAGCTTAAAATAGGTTGGAATAGAAGAAGATAACATCATTTTTGTATTTGGTGGAGAAGCTTGCACATGCAGAAAACATTTCTGAGGTTCTGCTTGTTTCAAACAGACCAAAAGCAGAGAGATCAAGAGAGAACTTACTGAAAACCATTGAAATACTGTTTATTATATAGTACTGGTTAACAAGGCACATGTAACCATTCTCTAAATTGTCATTCACTAAAAATGAACTGCTAGTATTGCTTCAAATGTTATTTCATTTGAAACAGTCTCAGCAGATGTTGCTCACATTTATTCTGCTTGCAAACCTGCAAAGGCATTTACTTTAATAGCCCACATTCAAGGGATGGCTCCTTTCCCCAACCACCCATTCAGAGCCTGAGCATAAATACAGAGAGCTTTCCTTTCCCAAACCGACACGGAGCCAGCGTCCTCTGAAGAGCAGTAAGGGCAGGATGTCCATAACTCCCAGACACTGCACAGTGCATGAGGGAATGGTGTACAGAGGCACCCAACTGAATAAAGCAATAAAGACAACTCAAGTCCTTTGGTGCTCATTAACTCCATGTCATGCTTGTTCCCCCAGATTTAGGCTGGCTTTTCAGTGTCACATGACATAAACTGTTATTCTTCATGGTCTGAGAACATGTGGCAAGAAACACTGCAGCTGTCTCTTTGCAGAGGTTTATCAATCTGGGAGCAGCACCACAGAAAGTGACTAGATACCAGCATCAGACCCAAGGCAGATGATGCTGTTGGTTTAACCATAAGATTCCATGAAAGTTTCTCAAACACAGTTTTACTCTAAAAAAAGCTTAAATGGGATTATCTGCATTCATGACTTACTGTCCATAACCCAAATATACTTACCTAGCATAATTATGACTCTGTAGGTACTTCTTTGGGACACATAAAATTGCTCTGTGGGTCAAATTAAAACCCCATTTGCTTTGTACAATGTCACTTAGTCTTTCTCTTCCAAATATACAAAGGATCATTTTTGTAAGGCAATGAAAGCAACATCCTATTTCATGAAGAAAAATATTTCATCATATAAAAATTTACAGTGAGGTAAATCACATACAGAATAGGATTCACAAACATCTATTTCCTAACTGGTCAACATTTCTCTCACAGTGCACTTAGTTTAGGCCATACTCCAATCCCACCCTGAAGATGAGATGGGTCAGATGAACTCACCCCAAAAGTGCCCATTCCTCTCAAAGAATCAGAAAGTGGGCTGTCTCAAGTATTTAGTTTAGATGCAGAACATGAAGTCTGTTGATATTAACCTCATCCACTGTGCCTGCATTGAATCAGCTGCTTCCCAGCAACTGCCAAGAGTCCCAGTTTTACTTCTAGCTGTGAAGAGTGTTGTACAGAGACCTGAATCACATCCAGCCTCTCGGGATAAGGTTTCAATGGTTGATCAAAGTTTGCTTTGAGAAGCCTAAACCCTTACTCATATGCACAATTTCCAGAAGCTAACACAATAGCTTGCTATTGCTGCCTTTGCACAGCCCTTTACACTCTGCATTCAAGTAGTAATGCAAATATTTTATCTTAACCTAAGCACCACTTTTTGCTTTTGTTTGCAAATCCACTTGGTCCTCAACTCCCTTCACATATATACAAACACTTCCAGTTTCTGTAAATCCAGAAATGTTGACAGAATTAATTACCTAAATCCATAACAGAGGCAAGAAACACAGACCTGGAACACAGCCCGAGCTCACATCCACCTCTAATCCTAAACGGATGAGCTCTGGCACCAGCCCAGGAGGTGAAAGCCCTCCCAGCAAGGTGGCTGCTATGTCCCAAAGGATGACCCTGGCTGCTCCCACAGTGCCATGGAAAGATCCCTGGCTGCACAGCGGTCCTGATACTGAGCTGCACGGAGCCAAGCCATGACACAGGAAAGCAGGCTCCTGCTTCAGCTCATCTCAGACCAGGTTCAGGGGTTCAAGCCAGGTTTGTCACTTCCATGGCATCCAGGGCTGTTAGGGGCCAGAATATCTGGAGAAAAGTTATTCTAAACACATAGGCTTGATTCCCACCGTAAATGTTTAATCTGCCCCTAACATGAACCCACAGCATTTCTGAAGCTGGAGCTCATGTAACTTACACAATTCATTTAAGATTTACAACAAGAGATGGGTGGGAGAAAGAACAAACTTTCTTTTTTAAAGTAGGAAGTAAGGCAATAAATTAATGCAAAGTTATTTCTCATCCACTCCTTTTTTTCCATATCATCTTTCAGTCCTTTTCAGTGCATCAGAGAGTAAATAAAAAAGAAACTAAAAAACAAGCCTATTCAACTAGCAGCCATCTGTCCCTGTTTCATCCCCCTCAAAAGAACATGTCAAAAGACACAGAATTTAAAGCAACTTTTTCCCAGTAATCACCAAAAGAGATGGTCTGTCTCCAAAACACATCCCCATCTGAAAAAGATGTCACGTGCTGCAAATGCAGTAAAGAAGGGAGCAAGAAGATCTCTTGTGAATTAAGAACAAAAGCAAGCAACAATGCTCTCACTGAAGTGCAAGCATAGCCTAATTAAGGATATACTTACAGTATAATATTTTACAGCCTTGAGCTTGTGGCCAAAAATACCAAAAAATATTGGGGGGACAGAGAAGTGTGCATGCATTAGCTCCTGCACTAAAGATAGGGTAACCCTGCAGACAGCATGACACAGAGACCCCAGCATTCAAAATGCTTTTCAGTAGCCCTACAACACCCTTCCCATAAGATTACCCCGCTTAGGACTAAGTGAATAATTAAGTACATTTGACAAGCTCTGCATCCTCTCCTTTTGGCAAATTGCAAGTCATTTTTGTCAGCAGTCCACCCCCACTGGAGACCAGTGTTGTTGCCTCAAAGCAAAGCAAAACACAAGCGGGATACCAGTTACTCTCATGGACTGGTGGTTCTGGATACTAAGGATGCCTTGAAGCATACTGTTCTATCACATTCAGAACTAGTACCTATAAATACTGCAGGAGAAATTTGAAACTGTTGGATAAAAAAAAAAAAAAAAAAGTGTAATATGTACACATGCCTCTATGAAGTAAAATATTTCACAGTGGTTGTCTGTACATGAAAAAAACTTTCCCTACTATTTCAGATTCGTGCTCATTGCCTTCACTGTTCTCGTTTGCTTATAGTACAATAATAAGAAATAGAGGAGTAGTCAAGAAATCACCTATAGAAAGTGATATTACATTTAGTGACACATGTGAATGATATTACATTTATTGACACGTGAGATGCTAACTCAATAAACAAATAATGTTATCACAATGGGATTTAACCCATGGTACAGTACAATGGACTTGAGCAGCTACACTGTAACGTTTGATTGGATAAAATGGCATTATATTTTTGTACACATAAAAATACAGTTCCATTAAGGAATAAGTTACCTTTCATTTAAAGAGGGGAAAATAAAACCCAGTAAACACAACCACCACCAAAACACACATACTGAAATGTTCTCAGAATACAGCTGCGACTTCCGTAATAGCTTCTTTTTCGAGTGATCATTAAATCTATTAAAGCTGTCCAATTTAGACTAATATCCAAACCTGACTTCTTAAACTGTTCATATTCAATACTTTATATCTTCATAACCCTTATTATCTCTCTTATACTACATTCTGTAGCTATGGTACAAAATACCACTAGGTATTTGTACACAATACCATATTTTTATTACTACCCACTATCAGTACCCAAAGACAGAAGCCCTCACCATATGGAAATGCCCCATGATTACTTAAGTTTCCTGTAGAGAATTCAGTTAGTTCTAAAATTCATTATTTTATTGGTTTCAGGTATTTTTAATCCTACTAGAAGAAACAGTATTTTGTTTGATGGTATACTGAGAAGATTGAAGATATTAAAGGTTAATTTAGAAACTTAAGCAGTTTAAAATCCATTTGTTTTTACAAACGTGTCACGGCCTCATCAAAAACACATGGTTTTTAAACTACTCAACAATCTCAAATTAACAGCAGAGCACTACGCTTGCAGAAAACACCAACTGGAGATCACTCAAGTCAGAACTGTGCTGTAGAATGAACAAATTTAGTCTCATGGAAGAAAGCAGCACCTGGTGCTGATTTTTTGATTCAATAACTCTAGCTTTAAAACAATCACATCCTTGATAGAGCTACAGGGATAAATGCGATACGAATTCCTGAAGGGCGAGAGCACCAGAAGGTGAAGAAACAGACTTTGCTAAATCTTCTCCTCAAACTCAGATGCATGAGAAACCTTCCTTATTCAGCTGCCAACAGCTCAATGCAAGCCTCAGTTTGAGGTTCTTTTCATATTATTCAACACAGTAAACGAAACATCTGAGAAAGAACCTGGCAAGGAAGTAAAAGTGGGAATAGGTTAGTGGAAATGGGTTAAGGAATCTTTTGAAAATCATTCCTGGAACTGCACTGGAATGATGGCACTTGAACACCAGCTGGTCATCAATGAAATTTCCTGACCAAGGAGACCCATCATTGAAAGCTGACATGACCCACAGCTCAGTGGTGTTAGTGGAAAACCTCACACCGGCATTAGCAAGCACTGCCAGAAAAGCCATAGTCTTTCGTGATAATGAAAAACTTGTAATTCTAATTTCTTGCTTCCTTAGTTCTTCAACATTTGAAATTACTTTATTTCCATATATAAAGCTGACTCACAGCTGAATATGGAGTCAGAGAGATATAAGTAAAAATGAAAACATCTCTAATGGACATATGTAAGAAAGAGTGCTGAAGCCATCATCAATTTTTGAAACCAGAACAAATATGAACTCACCTATGCAGTTCTTACCAACATATGAACATGAAGTGCTCCAAACCTTTAAACAAAGGCACTTAAAAATACTAACAAAGCAACTCTCAGCTTATGCATTGGGGACTGCATGTAAACACCTGTATCAGATCTGTGAAGTGCCATATTTAAAACAGTAATTTTAAAGTACTTGAAATTCATACACTAATTTATGCGCTCACACATTAAACTGGTTTGCTTACTATTAGATTTTTATGAACACTCAAATAGTGAGATACTAAGAAAAGATACATGCATATTTACAATGGACACAAGTGGCCCACCCGTGGATACCAAGCAACACTGGTTTAGCGAGAAACAGGACAGATCCACCACCACCAGCCAGTTGTCCTCCTGTCCCACAGCACAGGTCAGCGCTCAGCAGCACACAGAAGAGTGGTTTTTTTACATAAGGTGTAAAAATGTTTAGCCCTTAAGGTTACAAAAAGGGTCTTTTTTCCCAGGAAATGCCAACTTCCCTTCTCTTAGTAGACATGGAGAAAGAGAAAAAATAATACATCTGAAGACTTGGACCCCACGAGTTTTTAACTAAGTAAACCAGTCCTTCTGATGACTGGTTATATTTTGCAAAGCATCTTACTCTTTGTGCTCTCCAACTTGTTTACAATTTCTCCAAATCTGGCACCACAACTGGTCGTTCCAGCTTAAATCTTCCTGCTGACAAATACTTTTGTGAGCCCACAGCAGCATTTACCTTTGATCCTTTGATGGAAGAACATAATGCCCAGATACACTATAACAGTGCACTCAATACCCAGATCCTTCTCCCAGTACTGCCTTGCAAATTACAGTTTTCTTTCTAGATGCAGTGACTGTGCATATCTCACTGATTTCAAAACAGTTTTTAAAAATGCATGAAGTGAAATGCTGAACTGAAACCTTGACATCCAAAGTGCTTCAAAGTCCATCTTAGCTTTTTATGCAACACTCTATATTCCAGTCCAGATTTATTAAAATAGTGAATGGCACTTAACTTAAAAGAGCCCTTAGATACTATACTTGATATGTTCTACTAATTTACCTGCAAACCACTGAACACCACTCAAAAAGCAGAGAGATCCACAAATTCAAAGGCAAGCAAGGTCATGAACCTTAATATAGCAATGCATTCCCAGTGAGTCTCCATACGCATGTGTTTATCTGTGAGAAATAAACTTGTGCTTATGGCAGGGTAAAAACACACATGCACAGAGGGAACATTGGAGCAACAGCCATGCTGCTGAGTAAACAATGATGTGAAGCTGCAGCAAGTTCTCTGCTCCTCTGCACTTTGAGTACATCTTCACATCTGACAATGCACTCGCTTAATAATATCCTCATCTACCGCCTTTTTTTTCCAGTCCCACAGTCTGCTTCTATGACAAGAACATGAAACTGATGCTGAGAGTCCTACTAAAATTTATAAAGATCACTTGAGCAAATAAATCACTGGAGTACAGCATTTCTAGCTAGCTCTTAATAACTTCTTAGGATTTCTCTGGCCAGTGTTTCAGGGAGATGTCCACCTTCCAGTCTTTAGGAGAACCATACAGTTACTCTATACCCCATTTTTAAGGAGCTGACACACCTACCAAAGACATTCTGAAAACAAAAGCAGCAATTCTGTGAAGGCACGGTCAACTGATCTGTGTCTCACTTACACAAACTAGTACAATACTAGACCATGGTGGGAATCAGTACATGCACAATACACTTGCACAAGTCTCTGTTAGGTATTTCACTAAGAGCATCACTTGCTTTTACAAATAATAGCTTTAGGAAGTAAAGACTTGAATTTTATCAATTATCTTTGGAGTCACAGAACTACACAGTAATTTCAGTGAGTGGAAGAGCTCTCTGGAGGTCATTTGGTCCAACCCCTCCACGCAAAACAAGACCAGCTGGATCAGGCTGCCCAGAACCATGTTCAGTCAAGTTCTATCCATCTCCAGGGATGGAGATGCCCTAACTTCTCTGAGCAACCTGTTTCATTCTCCAGGTGAAAACTGTTTTCCTAATATCTAACTGGCATTTTCCTTGTTACAGCTTGTGCTGCCTCCAGCAATAGTGTGCTCATGTGAGAAAAGGCTGGCTTCATCTTCTCACTACCCCCACCATTAAACAGCTACAGAAAGAAAGAAAGAAAGATTTCCCAGCCCCTTACTCTTCTCTACATTGGACCAGGGGAAAAAATATCAACAAATTAAAATACCACAACACATAATTTAAACCTCTCTTAATGTTGTTTTCCAAACAATGTTATATATTAAAATTCTTTTAACTGTAACAGCTGAAGCACTGAGACACTTGTAGCATGCAATCACATGAAGACCAAGAAGTAAGACCACCCTTAGTTATTTTACAGAACTAAATAACTTAAAAGGAAAACTAGACAAAGAGCTGACCCTTTTCACAATATCTTATGGAGCTGGACAGGGATTTTATTTACAATATTTACATGCAGTACTATGAAAGAAACAACTTGGTTCACAGGCAGTGCACCCGCTGCTGAACTGTCACCGCCTGACATCCTGTCTTATCTGCCAAATTGCTCATTAGGTTTGGCAATTTTCACCTGCGCCTCCAGTTTATATTTCAGCAGGGAATAAACATCAGTCTGCTTTAACAATCTTCTGCGGCGAGCTTCCAGCCTCTTCTCAGAAAGCACGCAGGCACACACAAAAAATGCCTTGTGTTCTGTATGCTTAAAAAAAAAATGCAGCTCAACTGATGAAATAGAACAAGGGGAAGTTTAACTTAAGTAACAGAAAAGCAGTAAAAAAGAAAGAGCTAGATAAGAAACATAAATAAATCAACAGTTTGTATTGATGAATTGTGTCTTCAGACTGCAAAACAACACAGGGGGTATGGGCCAGCCTCACTTTTGTTTCCACATTTAGATGGGAAGATTCAATTTGACACAACCCCCCACGTGCAAAGTACAGGCTGTGTTTGTGCATGGGAAAAGAGGAGTCCAGATGAATATTACTTCTCCAGCTGGACCTGATCTAGCTAACCTTTCCCTTGCTGGGAGAGGAGCGATGGTGTGATCTATAAACAAACAAAAGGGTAGCATGGCAACCAGAACAAAGAAACGAAAATCTCAGCAGGCCCTTCAGCCCCAGCCTAATGTGCTGAGATGCTGCCACCGAACGGAGACTGTTCCTCTGTACCCCTCAGGTACAGGTGAGCAGTAGCAGAATGGCACCAAGCTATGCTTCTGCCAAGGAACTGCTGGGGAACAGAGCCCAGCTTGTGAGCAAAAAGCACCAGAGATGTAAAACAAAATGTCTAAAATGCTATAAACCAATTTCAGACGGAATACTGTTTTTCATTTGTTAGAAGTAAAATATTCACCGCCAACCCTGCAATTAGCTAGAAAATTACAATAATTACAGCAATTTTGTATCCCATCTCCAATCCAATTAATAGATATATGACCTTGTCAACATGTGATAATCAGGATCTGCATCTACCACAAAACTGGATGGGTTTTATTTGCTGAATAGAACTTACACAGTAAGAAGATAATTATTTGAAATACTGAGAATACCATTTGTATGCTATGCTTCACTTCACAAGTTATAAAGGAAATACAATAAGGATATTATTTCCATTTTCAATGTATATTTAAATGAAATTCTTGAAATAGGTATGTTTAATACAGGATAATATTACTGGACTGGGATTCTAAGCCTGTGATTTGGAACATTTAAAAACAAAATATATCTAATTGTCAGTATTAAAAAACAGCGGAAAAAAAGGAATTCACTAGATAAAAGAACATCTCTGATTCGTGATAACATTATTTATGACAAATTTTCACCCATTTTTTTATTGCATGCTTTTATAAAGAGTGTCCGAGGAGCTATAATTCTTACCAACAGTTTTAAAAGTCTTCTGCATTTCTATAGACTTTTGTATTGTAGGGTCTCAAAGCACTTTTTGGCCATTTTAGCTACCAGTGAACTAGCTCAGTATTCCATGTATTTTCCAGAATGACACCAAAGATAAGTGAGCTTATCTTAGCATATCATTGAATTTTACCTGCACTATATGATTTTGATGCACTAACACCAATGTACTGTATAATACACCAGATGATCACATTAAATAGAAAATGTGTATGTATTTGCCTGCTCTAACACTGCCACCCATCACCCCCACCCCCCCCCCAGGTTGAGAACCCAGGAGGACTGCTTTTTGGCTTATGCATAAAAATGAGACGTGCACTTAGCAGTGGCATACCCTAGTGACAGTCAAATGGAAGGGTCCTGAAATGCCAGGATAGTTATTTATCCTGCCATTAATCCTTTCTCTAATTTAGTCCTGTGTTGTAATTAAGCATAGTTATAGCTTGAAAAGACACATGTTCAACGAAACATAAGGTAATTGTTGAATGTTGCTCCTTTAATTTTACAGAAAACACTCTGGTATAAAAACCCTCAGACCTTAAACAGAGTGGTAACTTTTCCATTTGCAATATACCTGATTACTTAAACACAGATTTTATAAATTAAAAGTACATCTACAGAAAATTAATCTCTTGATAACGACAAATAGTTGTTTAAAAACTGTATCTATAGAATATCAACTGACTGACTAACTTCTGCTATGAATTTTCTGGAGTGGAGTCACTATTTCAGAAGTTCACTGAGTGAAATGACAGGCACTACACATAAGAGGGAACAATGCTTTATCCAACATTGTCTTGTTTGCTTGGTATTTTTAACAACATTGGAAATTACACAGTAAATTTAGTGGCATGATTTGTCTCCTCAATAAGTTGAAATATTCAAAAATCCTGCCTAAGCAAAAAATGTGATATGTAACTCCTGCTTCATGGCTTTGCAACAAATGTTCCTCATGTTGAAATGAACAAAAGGATGTTCCTGACTATGGTTTCTGGTTTTTAAAGAAGTGTATATTTGCAACACAGTAAATGCACGTATCAGCAGGTGTTTTTATAGAAAGGTGACAAGCATAACCTAGCAACACTGACAGGCTTAGTAGAAAGTGCTTCTATCTTTAGTTTCTTTTTATCCTTTTCTTCATTAAATGTAGGAAAACTGGAAAACTGAGAATTACACTGTGCAGCAACTACATTTGGAAATTTTGCTGTGATTTTCAGGGTGAGGACAATTTTAAACTGACAGCACAGAAGGACTTTATTGCTTCTAAAAGCAGTTTATAAATAATTTATTAAACCAGAAAGGTTTGTTTACTTGCATACAACAAGTATTTACGTAGTTTCTCAACTCTGATCAGTGTTCAATCAGGACAGATAATGAATCATTTCCCAAGCAGCATTAATGGATAACAGCACTTGGCATCCTCAGAAGTTAAGATGAAACATGTCAAGATGTTAAGAACATTTACTTACTTGCACGAAGGACTGAAGGGGTGACCTCAATTTCACTTGTTGCTTGGTAAGGCTGAAAGGCTGATGCTGCGTTGGAGCCAAGCTCACTGCCAAAGATCTCTGGGCTTTGTGTGCCTGTGGAGCTGGCGCTGGTGCCATCACCTCCATGATGTGGATCTTGCTCATCAAATACAGCCACAAGCTGCAAACGACAATTTAATCTACTGTTAAAAAAAAAACTTTCAGCAACATCAAAGTGCTGTTGTAGATCGGCATTTCATCATTTCTTCCCTCCAAAAACCAAGAAATGTCTATCAAAAGAGACGCAGATCAATACCCAGATCACAACACCACCAGCCCAAAGAAAGGCAACCACTAATTGGACAGCGCAAAGGGTTGACAGCTCTGATGGAAGATGAAACCCATCACTGCAAGCCACAGAATGAATGGCAGCAGGTCAGGAAAGGAAGGGTCACACCTTCCCCAGCAAACAACTTGATCCTACCCAGAAATGCAGAAAACTATCTGAGTGCCAACCGATATCTGTGCACTGGAATTTATCACTTGTGATTTGATACTTCTATGTGAATCATTACTACAAAACCAAATCACGAGCAAAACAAAATTATTATAGAATAAAAACATACAACAAGAAATCATTTTAATATACACTGAAAGCTACAGACAAAATACAAAGCCACCCAAAAGTGTTACAATCACTGCAAATAATCATCTAGTAATCTGCTACATACCAATCAATTACCTATTAAAATGATTTAATTGTGGGCTTCCCTTACAAAATTTCTTTCATCAAATTTATGGAGATACTTCTGTATTTGTTTTCAATCAAATTCTCCAAGATAAGCCTAAGAACTCAAGCCCAACTTGAAATTTGGCCAAGTCACCAATTTAATAAGGATTTACTAAATCTGTGTTCACTATTGCAAGGGAAACGGAAAACATCAGTGTTTTTTGGTAAATCTGAGCAATTCTTTTTCCACTATAAATGAATGGTTTTATTTTAAACAAATAATTTATCCCAATTTATCTTTGGTGACCTCCCTCCTAGAAATGGCCATCTCTTATACACATTTCATTTTAGAACTTAATTTTCAAGATGGGTAAAAAAGTCTTATGGATAACAGCATTCTGCAGTCCATAAATTAATCTATAATGTAATGTCTGAAGGACATTTCCAAGAAAACATTACATTCTTCTGTCCAAATTGGTAGGGTAAATGCAACAAATCAACTTAAACCTATACTGATCTCTGCAAATTGTTTATTTTGTTATAATAACAATTAAGGCTTTGTATGATCTCAAGGAACCAGAGACGTAATTTTCTCCTTTTTTTTTTTTCTTTAAGTGAATTTGACATCATTTCACGTTACAGATTTTTGTATTAGTCCTTTTACTCAAATCTAACCTTCACAAACACTGGTAAAAATAATTAAAACTGCAACTGTAAGCCCAAGTGGAAACAATTTGGGAATTCAGCTTTTGGAAGTATTTTCAGGCATCAACTTTTTTTAATGAGTAGCTTTGAAACTGCAGAGAGTAGCAAATTTCTGCCAGTAATTCCATACCTAATGCAAATTTAGGCTCTGGTATGCACAAAACAGAAAGAATGAATCGGTAATGGGCAAAATGTCCATGCTCTCTTCAGTGATATATCAAAGGTAGGGAGCAAAGGGAAAATCAAGCTGCAGTTGCAGACAGCTAGAACATGTTTTAACATACAATTCATTACCTTATGCTTGAGAAATCTGTACACACAAGAGAAGTGACATCTAAAATGTCAGGTAGCTCAGGAGTATTGGAAATTTAATTTTCTAACACATCGTGAAATACCAATGCTCACAAAAAATTGAAGCGTATTTTTCCAAAGAAACACTTTACTCTTAACACTTTTACTGTTTTATAGCAAGCTAATTACCAATCTCCAGCAACTGAAGGTAAATCATTCCACAAGTGAAGATATGTAAAATATTAGAACAAAACACAAATGATGTATTTAAGAATTCTAGGCATGAAACATCAACTTTTTTTCTCCTTTGCATGGCATATTTCAAGGTAAATCCCCAAATTAGATTCTGCTCCTTTGAGACTGACTGAAAAATATTACTCCAGGTGCATGCTGCTGCAAATATTTTATATATATTATATATATGCAGAAAGGTACATGCATATAAATCTCTATATATGTATTTTCTACTGTAAGTTGCCTCCAGCTTTTTGACCATTCCAGACAGTCTACAATATAGAACTTCAGAACATCTAAAACTGAATGTTTCTTATTTCAAGCTTAGCTTTTGATCTTATATATATATTTCCATAGGTATTCACCGTTTTGACAGCACTAAACCTTCAAAAGGCTTCAGTTCCATTAAAAAGCATACCAAGCTGCAACATTTTTGCATACATGTGAAGAAACACAAGCCGCATTAGTTTTCTCCAAATCTAATTAGCATTAGGAATGCAGGTTGGGAAGTTCATTGTAAAACAGCATGACAAAGGTACACTCATTCTTCACAATAAGCCAGGAGTTATTCATAACTGGAAGACTTTATGTGAATAAACAATGTTGGATCTTGATTTCCAGAGCCTGCTATGCCACACTGTGGATGATGAGTTCACAGGAAACAAGGACAGCCAAAACATAGCCTACTGTATTCTGATATTCAGCATTCATTTCTGATTTCTACAGCACATTTTATTTTAATCAAGGCAAATTCTTTGAGGAAAAGAAATAGACACTTTTGTACCTCTGGAGGCACAGAAATCATGCCCTGACTACCATATTTGCAGGAACAAGAAATAAAACAAATAATATCTGAAGAGATACCTTAGAGGTACTTAAAAAGAAGCCACACAAGCGGACCTACAAAGAATCCTTTGCAGCAAGAATCCATAGCAATAAGCATTGCTCTATGCCAGGGAAACAAATTGCCTGTCAGTGAGATGCCAGTCATGTTTACAGGCCAAAGTGATGTCTTTCATTTGGCAAATCATGGAACACAGATTACTAGACCAGGTTTTATCAGTCAATGGTAAACCTATGGTATTTTGGTAGGCTCTAAATATCAGATTTACAAAGAGAGTAAAACACAAAGATTACTATCTTTTCTAGAAGCAACATTTTTGTTGTAGGGAAAGTGCTTCCATGCTGACTTTATGTTTTAAAGAAAAAATAAATTACTGTAATTACCATAACTATGCACATCGCCAGCTTTCAAATGCAAGGAACTGCATTGCCCTTTCCAGAATCACTCTATGATTACTTCCAATAGCTGACATGAGCTGTGCCTCCTGTACTCTGTCTTTCAGTTTTAGATCTCAATGTCTGCAGTGACAAGAGAAACTCACCACACCATCCATTATTACACCATGCCATGGAAGGGATCAGTGAAGTGATGAACAAACCATTACAATCCATGAAGAAAGAAGAAAATAGCCTTAGCTGTTCATTATTAGGTCAATATTAGCTCTTTAAAAGATCTACCAAAATTCACTGAAAAGTGAAGCCATTTGTCTTGTTTGAATTACTTGGGTTTTTTAAAAAAGACAACCCCACAGCCAAAGATCAAATGTAATATCAACAATAATAATTAATAAATAATAATAATAGTTAGAATAATAAGTTATGTCCACCCCCTCGTTCCATGGGACCTGAACTTGAATGCATCAAACACATGATAATGTGGTTGAATAAGTTACAGCAGTTCTAATCACTGTAACAGGGTAATAGGACACCCTACTTGCATTTTTCAATCTCTGAACTCCAAATTTGGAAATGGGAAATAAAATCAAGTAGCAACAAACCACTGTCTTCCCAAAGCAAAAATAATAAATTATAAACTTCATTTAGACTGGCATAATCTAATCTAATACTGCAAAAATCTAATCTAATCTAATACTGCAAAAGCAATGGAAAGCAGTTTTCAATACAGATCCATATCCTGCATCCATGTAAGCTGGCACAGAAAGAATCATCACTTTGACCAACTAAGAATTTGGTCCCCGTTGTATGCTAACACTATATAAGCATACAGTGAAAAAAAAGAAAAATGAAATTTCAAATATTCAGCAGCACTTTCAAATATAAACACGGCAGCTTTGCTTAGATCATAACTTACAGAAAGGTTCATCCCATTTCAGCAATGGAATTAGAGCAAGTCTTTGAAAGGTCAATATCCATAAGCTAAAATACTCCTCTTTATTAAACTCAAGAGCAAGAAATACAAGAAATCTTATATAAATTATCAACAAAAGGTATGATATTTTTCAAAAGCAACAAAACCAACATTCAGTGTTTGACAAACAGCAATTTTTAAATAAAATACAAAGAACTGCAGTAAACCTCAACAATACTCCCAGTGAGAAAAAGGGTACTTTTCAGTATATTTTAAGAGGCAGGGGTTTTTCATTGCTACCATCATCCTTCAAAGACCAAAAAAAAAAAAAATATATATATATACTACAGTTTAAAAAAAACCAGCAACTATGCTGTTCTCTTTTGACTGGTAAAGACTGTTTCTAAAGCAAACAGAAAAAGAAGGGGGAGCAACATAATTTAATCCTTTTCGCTGAATATACTAGTCAAGCGAACAGGTTCCCAAGAAATTATTCTACACCTGAGACATCAAAACAATGCTTTGATGAGATACTTTTGGCTTTGGATAGGAGGAAGGCGTTACAGCAGGTCACTAAATTCATCCCTCTGAAGCACATCTGACTTTAACTTGACTTTCCACAACATCATGTATGGAATTAATTACACTCCAGCCGTTAGTTCTTTCTAAGAAAAGCTCAAAGTAGCTGGAAGTGCTACTAGGATGAACTTTTCTATAACTTTGTCTGGGATTCAACATATCATACTAACCAGGTTATATTTACTCATATAAATAAAAAGCAAGAAGACTGATTTATTTTAATATTGACACAGCAATCTGCATTCCAACATTAATCATTACAATTTCTGTCTATTTAAAAGTAATTAAAAATTAGTAAACACATATGCAGTCTTAATTAATAGACTAGATTAAGTACTTGAATGTTAATTAAACGGATTAAAAAACTATTCACACCGGTAATGGTTATTTACATTTTCATTAAGTATTAAAACCACATAAAACAATTCAATACCACCAAATCATGCAGTTAGGTCATGCCTCTCCAGCACAAGAGCGGAAATTCTCCACCCCACAGAAACTCATAAGGCTAGAAACTTTTCCTGTGTTTTTCCCCCACTAAGACAAATAAGGGTGTCAAAAAGATGACTTGAATTGTATATATTCCTATAGTATTAAGTCCAAATTTTGTTAATTCTTTCATAATATTTATTGATGAATCTGACACTGACTCACATGTAGGCACCAATAAATATTTCAGACTTATTTTAACATCAGTTAGGAGTATAGCTCCATGCTCCTGCTAGAAAGACCACAGGATGTGAAAAACAGGATTTGAAGATCCTTCCTATCTCTGCAGTCCAAGTGCACACTTTTTAACACAGACTCAAACTGAAACCCCTTATCTTTTAAAATTATTAGGAGCCATTTAAAATATCTGACTTGTTCTCTCCAGAAGGACACTCATCAAGACACTTTCAAAGAAGGACATTCCAAAATTGTTTCACTGTTCAGTGACCAATTGCTTGGCAGTTGATCTGTTGAGCAACCAGAAGTATCTTTATTCCCTTGGTTGAACCATGCACTGTCCCTCCTGACCCATACCACAACTTCCAGATACAATCTTCCCTTTCACAGCTGCTACTGTCTTCTGGCATTTATGCTCCACACCTTCTCCTGCAAGATGGCCATTCATGTACAGAACTACCTTTCATACACAAGACCAGCACGAACACCAATTCAGTGACTATATGCAGACTTCCAAACTCGAACTTTTTTTTGATGTGTAGGAATTGGAGGGGGGAAGCGGAGCAGCATGACTGATGCAAATTTGAGCGTCCTTCGTGTTGCTTCTCCTCACTACACTAAGCTACCCCTGTGCCGTCTGTCATCACATTACAGCCCTTCTGAGCCAGCTGTCAAGTGCTGAAGCAGCTCAACACTCACTACAGGTGAGGCACCCACACTGGCAACAGTTGTTGTTTTCAGTTTATACTTAATAACTGGACTGGATAACTTTTTCACGTGAAACTCTGATCCTTGAAGGGAGAGAGTGTAATGGTCCAAATGAGATTCTAAAATCTAAACTAGCCATTATCAATACATCTCCACCTAAAATAGCTAGCTCCTGCACTTCCCTTAAAACTTGGTGCCAGAGCATCAAGCCCAGCCCTGTCCTGCAGTTCCAGTGTTCAGGTCTCTGCACACACTTTTTGACAAGTACCTGATCTGCTGATGTGAGAGATTTTAATCACTCAGAGCACAGCCATACACTCTCGGATGTGTGCAGCAAGTATCTGGAAAAAAGATTATGGAGGAGGCTGACAGAAAATTTAAACACGAGCATCACTGGCCTCCTTTCCTCAGCAAAATCTTTTTCAGTTGTAAGGCTATACAGGGAATCCACAAGGCGACTACAAAACTGACTATACAATCCCACTGCAAGGGGCACAACTGAAGTTGACTGCAAGAGAATAGAAGTAGATTTCTATAGTAACTTGGAGTATAGTAATTCAGGGTTGGCAAAAACCAGTCTGTACATTACTCAGTCTGTGTTACAATGCAGAGCTAAAATAACACTTGTTTAGTAAAGCAGTAAATCAAATTTCAGCTACTGGTACCTCAGGCTCCAAAACATCCTGAAACACAAGTTGCTTATGAATGAACATATGAGTATAATAGAGAAAAAAATGCGTAAAATCAGGAAATTAATTAGCAAGGGAATAACCAATAATTATTTAGATATGAAAGAAACTAAATACGAAATCAATTTGTAGGATTTCTGATGACTGAACTGACTTTAATAGCCCCATGGCAGACCCAAATTCTCATTATTCCTTGAGCTCACTTGTCTATACGGCTCATTAAAAACCAATTTAAATATAACTACTGTTTCAATGAACTGGTAAGAGAAAATACAGAAAAAAACGGACATCTTCACAAATAATGCACTACTACCCACAGACATTTAAAAAAGATCAATTAGCAAAAATAGCATCTAAGAGTATTCTGTGCTATATGCTTAACCTGAATGTCCGCTTCAACAGACTTCAGATTACCCAACATTTTAAAAGGAGGAAAAGGGCAAACAAAGTTTCAATAGACAAACTGCGACACAAACAACAAACGTTTATAATTTCAATAAAATCTTTACCTGTCCTAATTCATCAGCTGCAGCTATGAACAACCTCATGAAGTTCAATAATGAGAAGTGTAAGGTCCTACACCTAGGTCGGGGCAATCCCAGGCACGGCTACAGGTTGGGCAGAGAAGAGATTCAGAGCAGCCCTGTGGAGAAGGACTTGGGGGTGTTGGTCAATGAGAAAATGAACATGAGCCAGCTTCAGTGTGCGCTTGCAGCCCAGAAAGCA
>JBCJKH010020878.1:0-14682 GCA_039877255.1 Loriculus beryllinus | reverse complement strand
TCTTTTATCAGTTACACCTTTAGATGCACAAACTGTGCCTCTAAGTCCATCCAGCAGAGAGTGTCGTAGAATATATACTGTGGTATGTTCCTGATTGTGTCGGGGTGCAAAACGGAATAAATGAATTTAGTATAAGCATTGCATGCCTAATTTAGAATGGGATTTCATGCTTTGGAGTTGTTTATGTCTTAAGAGAGGATAACAGCATGCTGCAACCCTCCACTCCTTTGGCCTTAGTTGAGTGCCATCAGAACACAACTTTCTGCATGCAGGCCTGGCTAGGAGATTGAGTGAGGGCAAGGAAAAGCCATTCTCCTAAATATTGTTGAAATCACTGTATGTAAAATAGGAGAGGATGGAAGATTAACCCTATCATCTATTCCAAGTATGTGGTTTCATGGTGGAGGCATCAATTAGTGTAAAGGAAAGTAGGCTTAAGCACATTTGTTTATTAAATATTTGTAAACTAAAGCAAGATATTTTCTATGGTTGGAAATTTTTTAATAAAACAACACCAAAAGATGTAATTTGTGTTACGAATGATAAATTTTCAGTTGCTGAAATGAGAGCTAGAGGCACTTTGATACTTCTGGAAATCAATCTTGATAGAGATAGTTACAAAGGAATATTTAATAATACGGCTACTGTATGGATTATGGGAAAATGTTTTCCTGGATATGATTCAAGAATGTGGTCATTTGTCAATGCCATTACCTTTCCTCCTCTGTTTTCCGTGCTTTAGTTCTAAAGTTGGAGCAAACAAAACCCTAACTGTTTAAATCAGAAAACTTTCCTGCAAGCAAATTCAGGGTTGTTTTTAGTTTTTTTTTCTTTTTATTTCGCTATATGCAATATAGCAGTGGAGCCACAGTACTGCAGAGCTCCATGCAAATCAACCATCCCGTAATTTGCCTGGTCTCTTTTGCAAGCACTGTGCCTGGTATTGATCTCCAAGAGGTTGTGGCTACTCTGCTAGTTTGTAGCATGTTCTTGTCAGAGTAGTGAATGTGGTTGAGGGATACAGGATTGTCCAGTCGCATCCAACAATTGATGGAATTGTGCTCTAAAATGAGTATTTCTGATTTTTTTTTTCCTCTTCTGAATGACAAGGCAGGGTGTGATGACATGTAAGGATAATCTTCACTATGTGTGGATGATAACCTGTCCTTCTGCATTCCCAGTATATCCCCATGGGAAAACATTAACTGTGACATGCAAAAGGTTGTAATACAGAAAGTCAGAGGTTTCCCACATATAAATTCCTGGAAGTTTGAGAAATTTTTTTTTGGGAGGGCTTACAAATCAAAAAAGGCAGCTTGGAGTTTCTAACATATGCCTCTGCTCTGCCTCACTTCTGTTAAAGAAAATGATCTAATGACAATACCTGTGGTTGGGTAAGGTGTATTATGCAATGTTGTATGCCTGCTTAGCTCTAGCTGTGTTCATTTGTACTGTTCTGTCCCATACTATCTTACTTGATGGTATCAGGTGTACTGGAGCCAGGTGCCATGAAGGCTGTTCATGGGCCTTAGAGCTCCAAATGAGGTGTAAAGGGACCCTTTCCAGGTCAAGTCTGCAGTCCCCTTATACTAATGTCCCCGTCTCACAGAGTGCCATTAATTGTGAAAGGAGCCTCATCCCTGTGCTCTGTTAAGGATTTTCTGAAACGCAACAGGGACTGCGTCCATCTGAGGGTGTTCAGGCAGCAATGTTCATGCTGCACATATTGAAGCATGAAATACCCATTATGCTTGGTTTTATACCTGCAAGCTCTATATTGATCACTTATGCAAAATCTTACTGCTTTTTCGTTTTTGGCCAGAAGCCTTTTAGAACTCTACCATGTTTCTCTTGTAAAAATTAATAGTACTAATTGCTGCATCTTTTATCATTGATTTCTGAATCAACACAAAGTATTGCTATAGCAACAAATCCTTTTGAACTTCACTGCAGACAATTAGTAGGAAAATGCAATCTCAAGATGTAAGGACTATTCAAAGGATTAAGAAACTTTCTTTTTGAAAGGAGAGTAATGCAGACACGCAAAACTGTCATGGAAGAGCAGAACTTGAAAATTTTCAGAACTATCTTTTTATTAATCGTCTCCAATTGCTGTACAAAGGTGCATACTTGCTTCTAACAAAATAATTGGAGCACATTGTGTCTCCTCAGACATAAAATTCATTACCCTGTGGAATACTGCAGATTTTTATCTCTGATAATGATGTTTCACCACAAACTGCTGCATCTTCTCTCAAAGGGTGTCTGTTCTTCAGTCCTGACAGTGGAGGTGCAGGAAAACCCTACGTAGGTTTCAGAATTAGCTGGACATCAAGCAGTCCGAATTTATGAGGTCAAGATTAGATAGTGCTTTATCTTTACTTTTCTTGCCAGCTGAAACATCCTTCTCTCTTTCACTGAAATAGATTGGTATTTGCATTTTACCTTGTCATCTCTCTTAATAACCGGAAGACAAGGAAAGTTATCTATACAAATGTACGCACACATGAAACAGGAGGCATAAGGGACGTGGAAGTGTGAAATACCTGAGGAACAGTGGAATAAAATGGAACTGTCTCGGATTGTGAGTCCATGATCGGTGTTATTGTCTGTGATAGATTGAACTAGTGAAAGGTTATATGTTTTTTAGCAGGAGCTAAGTTTCTGATGATGTCAGTTGTGATGGAAGAAGGGAGCATATGCTCCCTTCCTTATGTGAAGGGAGCATAAGGGCAGGTAAAGAGTATGAACAAGAAAACTGTAAATTAAGGAAATTAAGAGGATGGTCAAAGGAAGAATAGTGCTTGTAGGAGGCAAGTCTGAAGGGGCCTGTGACTCTTGCATGTATACAGGACAAAGAAAATAAGATGAAGGGTAGAAGACCCAGAAAAATGGAACAACATAACTCTGGGTGCCAAGGGAAGAACCTGACAGTGACAGACATTCTGGATGTGGCAGGTTTCTGGTTGATATGCAGACTCTTGCTTCATCTTATGCAGTGGGTGATTGTGCTACAACAGATGTCAAACCCTGGTGGTTCTGTGTATAGTTAAAGTATGTTTCTTTATATGTAGTGCCTCTGACACCCACCAGACTTTCTCTGTTAACCTTGCAAGTAATAACTGTGAAAGGCAAATACTGAAAATGCAGTTACATGCAAAGCCTCAGCTTTGTCTCATCAGAGCAACTCTTTTTGGAGAGCCCTCTGGAGCCCTCTGCACAGTCAAGTTACCATTTTCAAGCGGTCAAAGCTTGAAATTTCTCTTCAAGTTGTATCTCTCGGTTGTTCCTTTTATTAGCATAGCAGTCTGGCTTTGTTAACTGGGTAAACTTAAAGAAAATTCTGTAATAAAAGCTAAAAAAGCATTACAAAAGCCTATAGTGAAGAAATGCTGAGTGTGTTTTACTTCTAGGATTCTTGAAAGAAATCATCCCTGGAGTACCTATGTATGTAAATATCTTTTTAAAATACTTACTACAGAAAGAATCTCCCATTAAATAGAGAATGAGCAAACTGACTTCAGCAAAGTGTCCCTTAAGGAGGACTGGAAAACAAAAAAAAAATGGAGTCTCATCTTGGCTCTGGAGCTGCTAAGGTAAATATGGGAACATTTAAATCTAGTAAAGAGGCTTGATGGGGTATTGAGTTATTTATTTCAAATGCCTTTGTATCATTTATCTAGTTTGTTTGTTTGTTGTGTTTTTGGCTTTTTTTTTTTTTATAAAATTGTCTTGAGTTTTCTGTGGGAAAAGATGCAAAAGTTCACTTTTGAAAGAAAAGACGCAGATTTTCTCCAGAAGACAGAAAAACGGTCTCTAGTGTCAGGATGCAGTATAGAAAACCTAACAAAGAATGATGAAGAATGAAAGGAAAAGGCCTACATTGAAGCAGACAGTTGAATGAGCTAACCTTCAAATGTGTGTGGAAGAGAAGCTTATAGGACTACTACACTAGGAGTACAGGGTTGTGATGTAGAAAATAGTTACTTAGAATAATGCTGTACAATGCAAAGATAACTAATTAAAATAGAAAAGCGGTGAAAATTAATTTGTAGCTCTGTTTCTGGAAACTGCAGTTCAGTAGCTACTGGCTAGTGATGATGTGGTAGGCGGATGCATTGGTTCTTCTTTCTCTTGGTTTTAAACTGCATTGTGGTAAGGGAATATATCAACAAAACTGAAGACAGCATTTGACTTTCCTGTTGGTAGACAGTCACAGGTATGTGCCTGGGATTGTCAGATTTTTCCTTTTCAGTCAATATCTGTGAAGACCAACAAATAAAAATACTAGTGACTATTACTTTTGCTCCTGTTCCGTATCTCTCATCAAAAAATTGGGGAGTTTTCTGAAAGCATGTACATGAAAGGTGAGTTGTACTTTTCAGAAGTTCATATTTTTCACTATGGAGTCAATTGTCTCAGCCTCATTCAACTCAATGAAAGCTGGTGGTTTGGTTTTTTGTTGTTTTTTTTTTTTTTTTGTTGGTTTTTTCAAAAGGCAGTGCTAGAGGCAAAAATGTGCAAGACTGAAAAAAAGATGCATTGGGTTTGTGTGGCAAGGTGTTGGTAGCAGGGGCTACAGGAATGGCTTCTGTGTGAAGCTCCTAGAAGCTTCCACTGCATGGGACAGAGCCAATGCCAGCTGTCTCCAAGAGCTACCTGCCATTAGCCAAGGCTGAGCCCATCAGTGGTAATTCCTCTGGGATAACATATTTAAGAAGGGAAAGAAAAAAGCTGTACAGGAGCAATTGCAGTCATAAGAGAGGAGTGAGAATATGTGACAAAACCAGCTCTGCAGACACCAAGGTCATTGTAAGAGGGGAGGAGGTGCTCCAGGTGCTGGAGTAAAGATTCCCCTGCAGCCTGTGGTGCAGACCATGGCGAGGCAGGCTGTGCCCCTGAAGCTCATGAAGGTTCATGGTAGAGCAGATCTCCATTTGCAGCCCATGGAGGACCTCACACTGGAGCAGGGGGATGCCCAAAGGAGGCTGTGACTCTGGAAAGCCTGTGTTGGAGCAGGATCCTGGAAGGACCTGTGAAGAGAGAACCCTACCCAGAGCAGGTTTGCTGAATGACTTGTGACCTTGAGGGCGACTAGAGTCCACGGGAAGGACCCATGCTGAAGAAGTTTGTAGAGAACTATCTCCTATGGGAGGGATTCCATGCTGGAGCAGGCGAAGGGTGTGAGGAGTCCTCCCGAGAGGAGGAAGCAGCAACAGAAACAAGGTGTGATGAATTGACCACAACTACAATTCCCCATCCCCCTACACTTCTGGAGGGGAGGAGATAGAGAATTTAGGAGTGAACTTGAGCATGGGAAGAAGGGAGGGATGGAGAGAAAGTGTTTCTGAGATTGGTTTTTTATTTTCTTACGCCCCTGTTCTGAATTGATTTGTAATAAATTAGATTAAATTTTCCTCAAATCAAGTCTGCTTTGCCCATGACAGTAACGAGTGAGTGAACTGTCCTTGTCCTTAACCTAACCCATGAGCCTTTCATTGTGTTTTCTTTCCTCTGTCCAGTTGAGGAAGAGGAATGATTGAGCAGCTTGGTGGGCACCAGGTGTCAGCCATGGTCAACCAACCACAAAGGTTTCTAAAAACAGCAGTAGATTTGTACATCCTTGGGAAATGGTAGGTTATTAAAAAAAAGGCCTAGTGGATATAGTACATAGAAAACTTTCAGTTAATCTTTAAAGACTTCCTGCTGCAGTCTTTCTGGAAAATTCTGAATTTATTCTGCAATTATAGTAGCTTGAACTGGCTCTTATGGGCAAAACTTGAACTAAGCTACAATTTTTTATGAATTTGAGCACAAACCTGTTATGATTCTTTTTGTTTAATGTCCAAACTCTTTGGAAACTGTTGATTTTTATTTTTTTTTGGTGGTTGTTGTTCTGGTGTCGAACAGTGATCAAAGATATTGGATATTTATTTTTCTGGTAAAAAATTCATAGAAGTAATTATTCAAGTCTAATTTTCATTACTATGATTCTGAAGATCATATTCTACATGAGGTGTGTTTCTTGTAAGCACAGTCAAGTCATTCGTTGTTAAAAGCACATTCTTATGGGCTGCAAAGAGTTTAAGTTATTTACTTTTCCATCCAGTTTGGGGAAGAAAAATGTCATTTGTCACATTCACTTCTGCATTCAAAATGAGGTATTGCCATCCATGAATAAAATTCTGAAGCTGAATAGGTAGCATGATTCTCACTTGATTGTTGTAGTCCGTTCCCATGCCTCCTCCCCAGATAACAATATTAAGTTCTAAAAAATGAAAATTGTGATTCCGGAAATACTTTAATTCTTGAAGAATGCTAAGCAAGCATGGATTTAGTTCTATAGGTTTGTATTGAACACTTTCTTGAATTAGGTTGAAACCCCCACCCCCAAAGTGTAGGACTTGAAGCCACTCATTTAAGTAAGTGTATGTCGAGTATACCATCCAGAAACGTGGTTCAGTAAATAGGTATTTGCAGTGCGGAACTGTTGCAAAGCACCACATGCTGAAGCTTTTCAGGGCGCTTGTGAGCAAATCTTCTGCTGCCAGGAGCAGCTCTTGAATTATGGAAATAGTAAAAGAAAATTTTTAAATGCTTGAAATAGAAGAATGAGGATTATGCGACTTGTTGGCTGAGAGCAATGATCGGAAGATCCATTAAGATCTGGGAATAGCTGAAGATGTTGAGGCCTAAAAAACAGATGTGTTCTCAACTTATTTGAAGGAAATAATACAAAAAAAGCACACCTCACCTACTCTGTTTTCCACAGCATTAGCACACATACAGAATTCTAACTTGCAGTCATATTTGCAAGCTAAGAAAATTAAGGTTCAAAGGTAAATACAGTCAGATCTGTTATCAAGAAGAAAATACTGAAATTAAAAAGTAATCAGTACATTACAAATTGTTTCAATGAAGCTCAATGTCTGGTATCGAACAACTTGCCAATATCAGCATGCAGAGGTGTTATCCTTTTTATATCAGTTTGAAATTTTCCATGGTACAGCAAGTCATACAGGTGGCCAGTATCTTTTTCAATGTCAGATCTCATCAGCTTATTTCACTTGAAACATTAGTGCTTGGTTGGTTTGTTTCTAGGAATAATGCATTCATTTTAAAACAGCTATACAGTTTTGCTTCTGCTTCTCTGAAATTTCATTGCTGTTATAATTTTTATAACTATTAAGGTTCCTTTAAAAAATCCCGAACCTCATCCTTTTGTTTTTATAAGGTGGGAACATTTCCTTGATATGGATTACGTTAAGGGGTGGGTAAGAATTTATTTGCATTGTATGTTGATTTATATGACAAGAACAGTTGAATACTGAGAGCTCTTGTGTGGTTGTGTGATTTGCATGACTTTGATCCTGCTTTCCATACTGTAGTTGAAATCAGGCGTTGCAATACCATAAGGTGAGTGGTTCTGAATCTTAATGTTGACATAAAACCGTAAAATTTCAAGATTGTTCCTTTCAATTACTCATAATTTCTTTATTGACCATGTGTTTGGAACTGTGGTAGTGTTTGGTTTTTGGTTTAGCAGCTGTTTTCCATCATTATGTGCTTATTTTTACTATATGAAAATTACTTTTGATATTGCCTTTCACTGGGTTTTTCAATTGGCAATGCCACTGCTCCCAATCTCAGTTTAAACAAATGCAAGGCCTTTAGTGCCAACACCTCCTCCCCCCCTGACTCCCCAAGCTTGGATGCCAAATGTCTTGGATTATTAATGATTAAGAGCAATGAATAGAGGCAGAAAAGGTTCACTCATTATGCTTGGCTAACTCATGCAGGAGGTTATATCTAAAAGGAAAAATATTCAGAGGAAGCACTATAAAAGTGTTCGTAAATTTGATGGTTGTTCAGGACTTTTCCAACCCTAACTATCCTATACCATCTGGCTGTGTTTCTACCTCACTTAAAAATGCGGTATGACACCTAGCACTGTTAAGCTAGAGGTTTGGGGATTTTTTGTTTGGTTGGTTTGGTTTGTTTTCTCTTTTTGTTTTGGGGTTTTGTTTTTTTTTGCTTTTTTTGGTTTTTTGTGTGTTTTTGTTTTTTTATTATTTGGACAAACAGATTTTTACTTCAGTCTGCATTTCACTTTCCTTTCTTTTTTAATGCTTCTTCGAGAATGAAAAGTATATTCTTTTCTGCATGGGTTTAGTTGTATATGTTCTTTATAATTTTTTGTTTCTTTTTGGTTTTTTATTGTTTTCCAGTAACTGTGGTTCAAAAACCCTTCATTTTTTTCTTTTTTTTTTTTTTTCAACCAAAGATGCTACCTTTTCTAGTTAAAGTGAAGCAGAAATGCAAATTCTAGAAATAAGTGGCCAGTTGGTCTTCTTTTGGCCAACGATGTGTGGAGTGTACATGTGCAAAACATACTTCAAGGCCTGCCCTAATCAACTTAAGCAAAATAAATGGAAATAAATACCCCCAAACTACTTGCAGCAGTTAAATTAATTTAATTTAAATAAGATTAAAGCTGTAATACACATAGCTGTCTTCATGTGAAGATAAGCTTAAACAAAATTCTTCCTCTGATCCTAGTTAAGAGTAATAACCAGGCCAGAACCCTTCATTTGAGGATTATGATTTCCCTTCTGAATTTCTAGTCTCCTCTGTTCTTCCTTCCCTCCCCACTTCTTCTTGTTAGCTCTAAAATTTTTTCAAACACTCTTGTTTGCATGTTATTTTGTCATTTGTAAGTTTGGTCTTGATGCAGTGAACCGTGCATTATATTAAGACTCTTAGTAGCAAGAATCGTAGAACTGGAACAAATATTCTAAATAGCTAATTAAGTACAAAATCATAAGAATAGAGGTTGCTATCTACAGCCTCGGGTAGGAATTTCTGGTTTCAGTTGTGCTTGTTAATAGATCTCAAGTGAGGGAAAAATATGAATCATTGGAGAAACGGCACTCATGGAATAGAGTTGAAGTACACAGGTTAAACTCCAATTGTACTGTGTGTGGAGGTAAGAAAGTTGTAACCTGTGTCAGCCTGTAAGAGTGAAAGGTTGTTGGTATACTTTTGCTGTAATAAGAATAGGATTCATTATGGAGTCGTGATGTTTCAGCATTTTATCTTTTTAAGCAAAATTTGGACAGAAAGTTGATTGAGTGCTGAATAATGTATAGAGCAAAAAGCTGAGCATCTGGTGACTTTTATTAGTTAAGCGGTTTTCAACAGCTTTAACTTAGTGTTTCAATGATATTAATAGATTGCTAGACTGCATCCGTATTATCTGGGTTCAGTGAAATGTTACATTCACTTGAGCTGTTATAGTGGATGTCACTCATATACCATGTAAATATGAAAATGGCTTCAGCAGTGCAGAATGCTTTAAAATGGATAAATGACTGTATGTTAAAGCTTTGTACAGTCAGCTGTATGTAGCAAAATAGTTACTATTTGCCAGTCATCTGAACTTTATCTAAATTGTTGGCCATATGAAGTGAACTAAAATTTCTGGTTTTGGTAAAGAAGTCATTAAAATGTGAAAGGTGTTCCTGAGTCAGTACTGTCACCAGAGATACAGTTGAATGTGCACAGTATCTTTGACTGAAAGGCTACTTTTGCTTTTGTAATTGCAAATATGGTGTACAAACAGCTGTGGAAGTGATAAATTGCAACCTTTTATCCCCAAGAGCTTAATGTAAAGAAATGCAGGCTAGCATCTAAGTGGGTATCAGTTAGCCATATCCCATTAGCTTGCATTAACTTATGTCAATTTTTAGCTCCTCTAAAGTCATCTTCAACTTTGCACAGAAAACCTGTTACGCTCACCCAGGTTCTGTCAGCCCTAAGAATTTTAAATACCTTTAAATAAGCTTTTTAGACCTATTGCAGGAGGGGAGCATAAAATAAGAAGGCAGTATGTAGCCAGGCTGTGTACCAGCTGCTTTGTTTTCCTTCTGCACACCCTTGTTGTCCTACACTTCTGTGTTCCTTCTGTATTGCTTGGTGATCTTCCTGAGATGAAAGTTACTGAAAATGTCACCTGAGTGTTGCTGTTTCCATATTGCAAAAGCAAATGGGTAAGTATTGAGTTGTGAATTCCCATGTTGATATTTGGAAGCTTTGTCTGCCAATCCTGTATTTCAGGAGTTCCTTGAAATTGTTGTAATGACAGTTGATCTTAAATGTTCAAAACTTAATATGCTATAAAGCAACTTTATGACATAATAAATTCAGTACTGAAACATGAGAGAAATAACTCTGGACTGAGGAATCTTATTCTTCCGACAAAGCCTGTAAAAATTAGTCAACTAGCTCCAGTCAAGGGACCTTACATGGTTTTTCAGACATGACTGATAGATCTCTGCAGTTCCATAACAGCTATATTACAACCTCAGAAAACTTTTACGTTTTTTTAGCTTAGACAGCAGATGGACACAATGCTGTCTAATTTTCACTGAGTTAGTGGTATGGGATTTCCCCTTGTCTGTTCCTGTTAATCCTATTTGTTTAGTTAAAATTCAGAGAAAGGAGATGAGGACAGTTATCTGACCACAGAGATAGGCTGGCCACCCAAGAGATTTTAAAGCTTATAATAATTCCAATCAATGGGGAGGAATTGGAAAAGTTTATGTTTCTGTCATTCATGGATTTGAAGTGGCAGTTCTTCAAATCTTCAGTGCTGCCATTATGCTGTGAAAATCTAGATAGATATTTTCAGTTTACACAAGGCAGAAGAACTTGTCTGATAGTGAGGGGCTAGAAAGCTGGAGGCAATGTCAGACATGAGATAATGGGAGGGGGTGTTAAAATGGTCCACTAGCATGGACATACGTAGGCATTCACACAGGCACCTCTCAATGAGGGAGAAATGACTCCATCATGGCAGGACACATCTGTATCTCAATACACTTATGAGTTTGTAAACCTGTGGTTACTCAGTCCCTTATGCAACCAAGTGTTTTCGTTTTTGTGCCCTCAATAAAATGGAGATGCTAATCTGCTTCAACAAAAAAACACTTCTATGGCAGTTAATTCCATGAGACATTGACCATTAGGCAGGTCAAGTGATGATGTTTTTTTCACATGTACAGCTAGAGGAAGTAGTTTGGAAGTGGATTTTCAGTTTTCCAGCCTTCTGTTAAAACTTTTTTCTTGATGCTGTTTGTTTTTTCTGAGGCTGCAGTGTATTTCTCAGTGAACTATAGGGCTGTAATAGTCAAAGATTTCCCTAAACTGGGCTACTGAGCAATCCTTCAGTGACAAATTAAAGTCAGTATTGCTGTGGCTTAGTATAGTAAGTATTTCACCATTATAATATGAAATCAAAACTAAACTGAAATCAGAACCGTAAGTATGTCACAGGAAAGAAGTGAATCATTTATGTCAGAGAAAAAATGAGAAAGGGTGATTGTGGACTAAGGCATTTGAGAGCTCATGCTCTCAAAAAAAGCAGAATTAGGGTTGATACTGGAAGATTATAGACTTTCTCTATATTCTGAATCACATAACAGATCAAAAGTGAAGTGTTTTCTCCCTTAAAGTCAGGGATAGTAGACTAGCAGACAGGTTTTTAGCTCTTGTGGATCGCAGTGACAGAGCAGTTTTGAATTGCATAGATTTGCCAGTGCTCCTCTGCCCAAATCTGTTGCTGTAGTCAGGGTGGAAAGGATTCTTCTGTGTGCTCACACAAATTAAGTCCTTTTTTCTTTTTTTCTGTCTGAGTCTGTTCTGTGCAAACGGGATTCTTGTGCTCAGCCTCAGTTGCAGACTACTTCACCACCAGAAAAGCAGTCATCTGGCAAGCCAGCAGAAAGGGTGAGAACATGGACAGCAATTGCCAGACCATTGCAGTCCATTAATTTTGCCTTAATTATACTTTGGTTCATGATTAATGCAGGTCATTGCTTCCTAGTCACGTTGTAGATCATGCTGAATACTGTACAATGACAAGCACAACTCCTCTGAGTCATTTTGACACCATGGCTTAAACAAACATTGTTTAAACTGGGTAAAGAAACTGTTTATTTTAAAAATGTTTCCAAGACGTCCTAATCCCCTTTTGGGGTAAGTGGAAGAGTTTCTGCTATGAGATTGCTTGTAACTGTAGAAAGAAGTCAGGTTGAATGCTGAAAAGGAAACAGAGAAGGTGCTTTCTCAGCAAGCAAAGTGACAAAATTTCTTTAGATTTGGTAGCTTTGCCCATTTCACCCAAGGGCTAAGTGCAATATCTTTGCAGGTCAAGAGCTGAGTTGATCAGGCTAAAATGTGTTATCAGAAGACTTTGGATCAGGAGTGCTTATAAGCACCCTAGCTCAGTCCCTACACATCCTACTGTGGTAGGAGAATCACAGAGTAAGAAAGAAGAAAAACTTAGGATAGATCATTCATTCACCATACAAGGTAGCATCGCATGCTTTGTTTTAATGAATTCTGAATGTTGTGGTCAAGGCTACCCCAAACATCTAGCTGTTCCGGTTTACATTGTTTGCAGGTCATGGTTACTTCTTGTGTAGCCAGCTAGCATCCACCTGAGCAAGAACTGCAGTCTTGCTCTCACATCCCTCTTCCCTCCTTTGCAAGCATCCCTCTTTTGCAAGTCAGATGTTTTCTTCATATGTTTCATATCACATGGCTTAACTGCAGTGGGAAGTCTGCTGCCGGTGTCCCAGGAAGGCAAGAGCTGAAGTGCCTTGACAGATGGCTGTCCTGNNNNGATCTAAGTGCCTTGACAGATGGCTGTCCTGTGTCACACTCAAGTGTCACACTTTGCCCTGGGCTTTTCAGGGAAACTGAGGCTGCCAATCCTTTGCCTGGATGCGTTTGATTATAAAATGCAGAAATCCTGGAGCTATCTCACAAGCAGCAGGGCTGAAGCATAGCTGGGACTGACAGTCTCTGTATGCCTTGTTCCTGTGCATCATCCAAAGCCTTTGGATAAAAGCCGTACCAAGGAAAACCATAGAGTCTCAAACTTGAATGTTCTTGGAAAGTCAGAAGTGTATGCTTGAATGCATAGGTTCAATTCCCTGCTGCCTTTGAGGATACTGTTCAACCTGAGTGATAATTGGAAACCCTGTTTAGAAGAAAAGGCATGGGCCTTTCTTTCAAACCTGAGCCTGTATTTGCATGCCATTTCCTAGCTGGGTGACTATAACATACTTGTTTGACAGAAAGTGATTCAGTTCAGTCTTTGTTTTGCCAGAAAAAAAAATCTTGAGCAATAGTAATTCAGGTTGAAACTCCCCAAATTAATTAAATCTGTTAGCATCACAGTTTAAGACAAAAAGATTTATACTTCTTGTGTGTTTATATAAGAAACAATGCAAGAGGATTAGAAGTTAAGTCACTTCAAGACATGAAGCAAATTAAATTATTTGCCGATAAAATCACAGGGGAAAAATATATATAAAAAAGCTCCCAAAGCCAACCCAAACCCCTTTATGTGTAATCTTCGTGAAGGTTAGGTTTTAGGGAATTGTTTGTTTACTGGCACCTTGTTTCAGGAGCAATGACTAAACACTGGAACATATGTATATGTAAGAACCATTCTGTAACCCCTACCTCTTGTTCCAGGAGTGCAGGAGTCTGGTAGGAGGTTCCATAAATGGTGACTGCTCTTCTATTCAGTTTTAATTACATGTGCCTAGATGTAGTATGTCTTTAGAAGCTCAAAATTCCCTTCTTGTCGTCATGTACAGTTATGTGAGGGATTTGGCTCATAGGACCAGATGATAGCTTTCTTGCAATGATGAGCACATGGGAGTAGGAGGAAAAGAGTTCTTTTCACTGTGCATCCTACGTAATTACATTTAAAATGATGGAATGAGTCAAAGCTAAGTTGTCTGGGCGTATATCCATACTTATAGGTTAATATAGGTACAGTGGTTGCATTTCCTAGATAATTTCCTTATTCTTTTAATGTGTTTTCAAGAATATGAAAATTGTATTCATTAATTTGACAATAATTGCTTTCTATCAGTAGTCAAAAAAGTAACAACAGAAAGCTCTCCCCACTGTACCTGATTCCATGTACAAAATACTTGAATAATTTGACCACAGAAGCTGTTCCATGTACATATATTCTTCATTGCCATCAAGGGATATCTCAGGGAATTTTGTTCTTGTGTGGAAGTAAACAAAAGTGTTCCGTGTTTGCTATTTTAAGCAACAAGTGGAAACTTTCATAGGTGAAACAAAGAGTTGAAATGTAAACTGCAGCAGCTTTCAAGTTGAAGTTCAGTTTTGGGGTTATAAACTGCTTTTGTAAGACTTAACTCTAGCCTCATTGCTTCTTTTGGATATGAGTATGATAGCAAAGAACTGTTACGTTATTTCCTTGACGTGACAGGAAGACATGAATGCATGTCTGAGGCAGTTTGAAACCTTCATTTATTTCATTCAGAACCTCTGTTGGCTTCTGTGGTGGGAACCAAATAATGATAAAACCATTTGACTAAAAACTGCAACTGCCTACTGTGTTTTGCCTCATCTTTCTTTCATTCATTTTTTTGGTCTCTTCTAAATGCTTTGTAAGTCTAGAGTCTAGAAAAAACTGTGGCCTCTCTTAAACCCATCTTTATCTGCATGTTATGTGCTAAATGTATCCTTTGGTTTATGTGGTGGTTTGGTTGGTTTTTTTTTTTTTAATTAGAAAGTATTTATAAGATTTTAGTAGTATGGCCGTATCTTGCATGCAAAGTGACTGTGGTT
>JBCJKH010020877.1:36136-51624 GCA_039877255.1 Loriculus beryllinus | reverse complement strand
TCTTTACTGTACTCCTTTCATCCACGGCCTTTAGTTTATCTCATTCTCACGTAAGCTGCCTAGTACCAAGGCCTCTGAATTGCTCACTAAATGTCCATTGCCATACAGCCTGCCCACAGGCTTTCTTTACATAGTTCTTACAAGGAACTGACAGGGGTCCAAGACAAAACGCTACAATGCTCTTTTCATCGCAGTACGCATATGTGAACTACCACATTATCAGCAGGGATATAACAAAAATCTACCATCAGAGCCAGATCTGAAAACAGTGATGTTTTCCATTTCTCTGGAGAAGATTACATCATTGTTAAAATCATTTATATCTCTGTTTGACAAAGCTTTATATTACAAAATAATCTATTCAGAGCTGCACTATAAATGAATAATACTGGGAGTTGAAGTTCAAAGGGAGGGCTCAAATCTTCCTGTTCCTCAGCCTACAAAAAGGAGAACAGGATTGATTCACAACTCTCTTCTAAAGATATCCATCAAGTCTCACAGCTGGTATGAAAAAGCTGCAGTATCAGAAAAGCTGAATCAGAGTTAGTATCCCACTGCAACCTGCATAAGCACAAAGATGTTAACTGCTGCCCCTTCTGGGGTTCAAGTTGTCTGTGGATTATAAAATCCTTCCCTGATGAAAGGGGAGAATGATTACCATGATATTTATTTTCAGTCCATTGGAAAACTAGAGCTCATCTTGGTTCTCCTCAGTCTTATTGATGCAAAGTTTGGTTTTGATCAAAGGAAGGGATCAAACTGAAGTCCTTCAAGCTGGGCGAGGAATTACATAGTACTTGTTAGAAGTGTGACATTAACTTCACAAAAAAGTGGTAAAGTGAAGCCACCATGGTCATGGCTGGAGGGAGGAATGCTCCCTTTCAGGTCCAAGTAACAGAAAGAACATAAGGTTGCCTTTATACATCTCACCCTATCCCTTTCAGCATTGTGGCAAAAGAATTTGCTTTTTCCAACTGTTCTGCAACAAAGGGAATGCTTGGGTGCACTGTGAACAGATGTGAATGGTAATTGTTACTGAAGTAGAGAAATGGGGCTTGTGGTGGAATGCAATATAGAGCATGTAAAGCCACATTTTAAGGGAAGCAATGCAACTTTCTGCTGAAAGATGAAGGCTTCTCAGTCTTAACTGAAGAACACTCTTGGCTATAATGAGGAAAAACCTGAATGCATTAGCTTATCAGAGAGTAACTAAACTTCTATCACATAACAGTCACAACATAAGAAAATGTAATCCTCAGCTATTATCAGTTATTTCCAAATGAAACAGGAACTGGTCCAATGGTACTGGAAGAATGTATATAGGTTTTGTCAGTACAGAATTACTGTCAGGTTGCAAACAGACAAAAATTCTAACAAAAGAAGAAAAAGTCTAATCTATATCCTATCCTGACAGCTGCAGCTCTACCCTCTTCTAGCTGCCATCTGTAGGTCATTTTTTATTTAGCTTTTAACATTTGCAATATAAATGACACCAGAAAGAATCAGGTTAATGTTCCGGGGTGTAAAGTTTATGGTTTTTCTTTCTGTATGGAAAATTCACTTTCAATACACACCACACACAATCATCTTGCAATTCTGCTAGATACCAAATTGAATTTCCATAACTTCAGTGAAAAACAGAGCAAACAGGAAAAAATATCCCTTGCTAGGACAAGCTTAGTCCAGCAAGTACAGATTAACTCAGGCTCCCTCCAGAAAAAAAAGGGTTTTTAATTAAATATCTAATTCAGTGACAACTACTGAAGTTTTAATGGCTCATCAACAGACCAGCTAGCCTTCCTCCAAATCACAAAAATTTTTAACAGTGAAATGATCTGTAGTTGTAATTTCTTTCCAATATGATTAACTATCACTGTAGAATAAGCCTGCAATAGCCAAGACACACTCACACTGCTTTAGATCTCTATATTGCCTTGTCAAGGGCTGAATCTGTAACTAAAATCTAATCTGTTAAATTTAATTTTGGATTAGATAAGGAAAACCAAAACAAAATGAAAACAAAGGAAAAAAAATCAAAACATGAAACAAATAATAAACAACCCTCCAAAAAAAGAAAAAACAAAACCAAACTGCAAAAAAACCTAACCCCCCCCAAAAAATCAAAACTGCACAAAACCCACAAAAGCCAAAGTGCAGCACTGCAGAAAATGCAGAAAAAGCCCTACCTCATCCTGTATGTGAGATGCTGTGAAATATCAACAAATTAGTCACTGCTCACTTTAATTTTCCTGCTTTTACAAATTTGGATTTTACTTCCATGTGAAATCTACAGCTAATGGTACAGAAAGGATAGAAGCATTCAGTAATTTCCACTTTCTACTTGGAAACATTCAGAATGGGGTATTTTTAGAAGATGAAAACAAAGTACTTCGGGCAGCTTCTTCAGATACTGTTACCTAATGGATTGTACCACTACCTGCAGCATGAGCTCCTAAGTTCAACTCATGTTAAAAGTCACTGCAGATCCCTAAAGTTGTTTTCTGTCCCTGTGAGATGAATGACAGCTCAAAAGCCCAATGGGCAGTGCTTTTTAGAATGTGAAACTTACCAACACAAGTCCGCCCATCAGCTGCAAACTGGTATCCTTCAACACACTCACAGCGGTAGGTTCCCGGCTGGTTGTTGCAGACTGCATTGCTGCCACATAGAGCTGGTTGCTCGGAACACTCATCAACATCTAGAATGTTATAAAAAATCCAGTTATTACAAGGATACATTTAATACTGATGCCAGAAAAACAGAAACCACGTAACTGTTCAATAATAGCAGACCTGCATATTTAAACCACATCTTTGATAGATTGTACCTCTTAAGAGAGATTAGTAACCTGAAAATAAGTTTTCAGAAAACTGTGTCTTCACTTGAGCTAATCTGCACAAAAAAAAAAAAAAACCAACAAACAAACAAACCCAAGACAAACCGAGCAAGAAAACCACAAAACTGAAACAAAACCATAGAAGAGGTCAGGAAATCAGACAGGAAGAAGGAACCAATGAGAAAAAGAAATTATAAATGCAGCCTACAAGGTGATCAGAATCAGTAATGACTGCCGTGAGAACGTGAACTTCAGGAAATACTTCCACTTTCATTATCCATATATACTTCTAATCCACTGGTGCTTAGCTCACAGCACCAGAGGACTGAGAGGGACAACGTGGTGCTGGCATTTTCATTTGCAAGTTGTTTTAAGGATTGGAGGAATGGTTGTGTTTTGGGGGGTTTTATTAAACAAACAAACACACAAAACCGCCTAAACCAACTCAGTTAATAAAATATGCATCATCCCTATTGGTTAATAATAAATACACAATTCCACCTTTTGAAAACAAGCATTTTTGCTGTGACTTGGTTATAAAACAAACCCAAATATATTAAGAAAACAGAGCTGGGAAATAAAAGTCTCCTTCAACAAAAAGGATTTTCAAAGCAGATCTTGAAATAAATGATTTCAATTGGTTCCACGTATCTGCGTGTATGCCACCTTTCATCTCCCTCAAGAGCTCATAACCTAGTTGACTCATTTTAACCAGAACTTGTAGTAAACGCCTCACAACTTAGCTCCTACAGGTTTTATGAAAAGACAAGCTGGGTAAGAAAGATGTGTTGCAAGCTAGAAAAACATACCCAAGTTTGACCCTGCAAGAGAGTCAAATGCGTACTTTGATTATTCAATTATTCCAGCTACCCCAGCATCCCTCTAATCTATCTTAGAATCATAGAATCAACCAGGTTGGAAAAGATCAGCAAGTCCAACCTTGACCCCAGACTGCCAAGTCCACCAGTAAACACGTCACTTTCCCCAAAACAACCTCTCAGGACATTTCACTTTCCTGGAATGGCTAGTCCTAAGGGTCAACACACCCAAGTAAAATAAATTCTACATTAGCTGTCATTTTGTAATGAAAGTTTTCTGATACCGTAACAAACGCTTCCATCTCCACGGAAGCCAATTGAACATTCACAGAAGAAACGATTTCCAGTTCCTGGACGACAGATTGCATTGGTGTCACAGTTATGGGTACCAGTGTAGCAAGGATTCCGGTTAATGTCAGCAGAGCCATCTGAGAAGAGAGACCATATTTAACCATGACAGCTCTACCCAAGTCATAGCACTCGGCCAAAGCCCAGGAGGTTGCTTATAGAGCACATGAAACAAGGAAAGAGAATACTTTTTGCACCAGGAAGAAGAGGACTTGCAGGTGATACACAGGACATGAATGTTAGACATGGCAATTGCACCCTGTATTCCTTGTTACTTGTGCAAAGATGAAAAAATAAAGCCACACAAAACTCTCTAAAGAGAAAGACTGACAAAGATAATGCATCTTCCAGTCACTGCCATTAGACTTAAAATGTGATTCTTAACAGCTTGGTTTATTTCTTTTAATTAGTAGAACTTTATTTCGTAAATAACAAAAGTGTCTTTTTTTGTACTCAACCAGTGTTCACTTTCAAATTGCTTTTTTTCTGATTTTAGGGCAAACAGACAAACTTGAATAGCTCAAACAAAAAATACACTTCATAGCCTGCCTACTTTCCTAGATAGTGCCATGTTTCAAGATCAATTATAGAAATGAGCTGTTTCAATGGCAAATTTTATTTCACTCTTTTGCCCTTTGCTCTGACAATACAAAAAAAATCATTAATAGAGGAACTATAAATTAGGTAAATGATACACTCCATGTGTTTGGGCAGCAACAGAATTAAGATGGCACATTGAGATTATTTCAAGCAATCAGACACAAACTCCACTGAATTGCAAGAGGAGATAATCCCTTAAATATTCTTCTCCAAGTAAAAACACAAACTTTCAGAGGTCCCATTTTTCATCTTAATTGATGGACCTGGACTTCTACTGACTAATACAACAAATTAATTCAACTCATTAATACTCAACTAATGCATGCTAAAATAATATAGAAGCCTGCTCTTAATTACTCAAAAAAGAGAAAAAGAAAGATTTCCAAATCATACATACCACTGATTGGGCCAATGGAATTACTCATAGCATATCGCAGAATCTGCTCATCTCTGTTATACAAGACAAATACACCATCCACTAAGAGCTGCTGAGTAGCAGAAGTTGCGTGGTGAGAGTCATCATGAATGCATTCATCAAATGAGATTGTCTGTCGCCACTGATAAGCGCCTGTGTACGTGGAAGCAACCCCATCCCTTTCTGGCTCCGTCACTGTGTACTCCCTCGTGGATGATGAAGTGATCACTGGAACATGGCAACAAAAACACTGAGCAGAACAGGAAAAAAAACACTATGCCAAATGCTATCTGTAGACTTAGACACAGGCTGAGCAAAGTCAAGAAGCTATGAAAGCAGATGTATTTCTGTGCAAAGGAACAGGCATTTGACTAGGCTTACCCTGTTCTCAGGTATCACAGCTTTGATGAATGAGTGACATAATTTACCTTGACATTTCAAAAATTTAACTTTATGAGTTGCCAGGTAAAGGAAAGAAAATTCAACTTGGGAAACTCAAATGTTTCTTTAGAAGAATTTAATACTGGATCTGTAAGTGAAGGACAAGAGCCATCTCACCAGCACTAAACTACACCTGCTTTTAGTTCATTGTAGGATACTGGCCTTGGATTTCAACACAGTCCTGAAGAAAATGCATGTCTGAGAGCTCCTGAATGCTTCACAAGTTGTCTACATTGTGAAAAATTGTGACCAAAACTCTTCAAAGCAAATTTGGGCTTGTGGATTCTCCCACCAACAGAAAAGCTCCTCAATACTCCACTATTCCTGGGCATTCCACAGACTGCTTTCTCTTTATTGCTCTTTGCTGCTGGTCAGCCAGCCTAGCTGTCAACACCTCAACCTCACTTTGGCTATGATGTGTTGAAACACCCATAATTTTATCCAGAAAGAGGAAAGCAAAAGAGGGGAGATTTCCCTGTACATGGCGAAACAAATAATGGCTCTCTTACCAAATCTCAGATTTTGGGGTAAGGAAAAGAGAGAGAGGAGGAAAGTACTGAAGAGACAGCAGATGAAACTGATCAGGGAATAAAGAAGTTCCTAATTATGTGGTCAGGTGTTGAAATTGAGCTCAAATGATACTGACACATGCGTATCACTACCACAAGACACAGTTACTGCAATGTAGTTTACACGACACATACTGGTAAATAACTGGTTTGCACACTCTCAGACAAGACCAAAGCCCACTTAATGACATTACCACAAAAAGGTATACACCAGCATAGCTCCTACTGAATTCTTGTGGATCCTACAAAAAGCTTTGCAACTTGTACGACTGCCATCAGCAATGTAAAGATAAAGCCAACAAAAAGGGAAATCGAGAGTATTTTGCAAACATCAGTTCATGGACAGTTAAACAATTTTTTCCAATCAAAAATATTAGAAATATTTGTATTCCCCCCCCCACAAAATCCATGTTCTTTTGGGACCTGTTCCTAAGAAGCAAAAGTCAACCTTCTGTAAATCAAAGGCTTCTAAGTACACTTGCTAAGAAGGGAATAAAATGATGTTTTTCAAATTGTCTTACTGTAGGATTGTTTACTTCCTTATCATTTTATTCTTAAGGAACCTTACCAGAACTGGAAGTGTGATAGAGTTCAGTATATGGTTCTATATGGACTGATGCACCAGATGGGACCTCAGGTATTCTGCCCTCCATTTCTGTGCTGATGGTGAGGTGACCATGCTCATCAATTCCACTGAATTTCTGCTTGATAGCAAGCTTCTCATTGTTGCCAAGAAAAGTGACTTCAGTTTGCCGTGTAAATTCACCACCTAAAGAAATGATATTAGTTAAACCATTTTATATCATATTTTGAAGTATATGCCAAATCAAAATTATACTTTCTATTCAAAGTACTGCTTCTAGTAGATAAAACATAAATAGGTCTTTTTTGCAAGCTTTGTTGCAGCATAATTGCTAATGTTTTGGGTTTCTACAGAAATAACTTCCAGAGGTATACCAAATATGATTGGATGCTGCATGGAAACTATTTTTTCTTAAGCACTGAACACGCAAAATTGCAAGTAAGCCTGAAGAAGCAGGGTTTGGGTTTTTTTAATTTTAAAACAAACAAACAAACAAGCTCCAACAGAACTGTTAATAGTAGGTCTTATACTACCAGTGAAATGTAAAAGGAGTTGTACACTTTAGAGAAAAACCCCCATTAGGAATACAGAGAGTTAAAAATGAAAAAAGAAAATTAAAAATCTGGTACAACAGTTTCCAAATCAAAACCAGGAAAAAACGTATGTTGTAAATTCCAGAACAAACTTAAAACATACCAAATCCAAAAACCCCTCCCGAAACAAACAGTTATGTGCAAGTAATTCATAGTAGACGGCTGTACAGGATAAAATTTAATAAAGAAACACATGTTCTTGTAGAACAGATGGGATCTACAACTGGAATTCATGTGCAAAACCAACCAGATTTGGCCTCAAACTCTTATGAAAAGATGCAATTGTGAACTGGGGTTTCCCTCCAAAAAGTTAACTGAATCATTTGCACCATAAAGCAATTGCTTCTGTTCAGAATTTCAGATCTTCAGGAGGTCAGATATTCATTTCTCTTTTGCTCTGTCAGTACAATCAGGCAATTAACATGTCAGACCTCTTGCCCTCTTTCAGATACAAGGACAGCTTTCTTCAGTAGCTCTATAAACTGTAGTACCAAAAATCAGATCCTTTTTAATAATGACTTTCTTGCAAAGGAACTGGAATAGACATTCTTCTTTCCAAAAGACTTATGTGCTTGTGCACCAATAGTAAATTAAAAAGCCCAATAGCTATACACTCTAAACAAAAAAAAAAGTAGTGAGGCTGGTTATGAAAAATCTATTTTCAGCTCAGAATAAACATGTTTTCATCCTATATTGCTTCTAAATATACACTTCTTTTCTCTCAAGATACAGGAAAGCATAGCACAGCTTTTTGAATGTTATTTTAACTTAAAAATTACCAGTAATGCTGAATCCATTTTTATATCCTTGCTGTTCCACAGCGAACATCCATCCTATGATACCTCCAATAGAGGCAAGAGGCAGCAAAGAATACCCCAAAGTCTCTGGGATTGTGCTGATAGCTGTGTAGGCACGCCCTTGGTTCATTACAACATAGGAGTGGAGATCAGTGTTCTCGAATATAATTGGAACAGGGTTATTTCCTACAAAGATTCTTCCTTTGACCTTCCCGTTGACTCTCTGAGGGGAACCTGACAAATCAATACAATCCATCAGAACAAAATGACAGTCTCATGTACTTTCTAAGGAACATGTTCAGAGCGTTCAGTATATTAAAATATATTAGTGTTGAAATAAAAGGCAAACAAAAACTCACAGAATTCAAACAGGAAACTGCCCACAAGCAGTGTGTTAATTTGCTTGTGCACGTACATACGTGCCTGTTTGTGTGTTGTCATTGTATAGATGACTATGTGGCCAAAACTGCCAGAAGAGATGCCCTCAGTAACAGTTTTAACTGTTAATTAACAGATAATCCTCATTAACAGTTTTGTCTGCAAGGATAATTCCGCAATGTTGGTACAATATCTCTGACAGTGAGTGGCATACAGAAACTTCCTTTGAAAATCATACTTCATATCAATAGCTAGCAAATATGAATTTGTTTGTTCCCTACTAGAAGGTTAACACAATTAGGTATTAGAATAATTGAACTATTATTCTATTCTATTTTTTGACTCAGTGGTCAAAACTATTGACCATTTTAAAGACTGTCAGTGTTTTACATAGGTAGCTACTCTGTATTGCTAGTTTTCTTCTGTATATAATTTCCTACATGCAAATTCAAATTATATTATCACCAGATCCTTCTCTTTCTCTGGAAATTTCAGTTTCATGAACTGAAAGCTAAGTAGTAGCTTTTGCTTTCCTGTCTTATAGAGCACAAAGTCTGCAGTCAGCTATTTCAGTTGTTGAAATGTGTCTATACTGCGGGTCATGTCACTGAGGATTAAAAGTGTATACATAAGGAATTCCTTTATGGATTTTACACAGGAACAAAGTTTAAATGGGTATCTAACAAAAATCTGGCAGATTAGCCCATTAGTAAAGAAGTTTAAGAGTCAGACAAAGAGGAGCCATGCTGTTAATTTAACAATCAAAGTAAATTTGTTCATCCTCTTTGAACTGTCCATTTCTAGAGTGAGGACCATATCAGATTATAACACATTGGACTTTCATGACTAATTCTAGCAAAATAAAATGAAAAAAAAAAAAAACCCACAACAACCATTTTACTTGAAAGCATAGCTCACTTCCTAAGATATCTTTCAATACATCTCAGTGGTAAGTCCTTCAAAACCTATATAACCACATCTTTTCTTTTACAGAACAGGTCACCTCATTCAAGAATGCCATGTGTAATTGCTGCTTATGTACCTCATTTTCAAAAACATTACCTTCTGCTATGCACTGTCTGCCATTTCCTTTGTAACCAGCAATACAACTGCAACAAAATCCGTTGGGATAATCTTTGCAGATGGCATGAACAGAGCACTGGTGGCGGTTGTTAGCACAGGTCTCTTGGACATCTGTGTTGTAGCGAAACACTGTAGAAAATAAGACCAGACACTTATACTTCATGTAATTACTATAGTGTTCACATATGACTGCTTTAGTTTAAAATCTCTCTAGACTAACTTGATTACGGTTTTTTTCATTTTCTCTGAAAGGAAAACAAACAATTGCAATTGATTTTTGCTAACCTTGCAATATGCAAGTAACATTGTACTGTTTTGGAGAAAACATCAGAGCTTCCTGGTGTTAGAAAACCATTTAATTCTATTGACTTCAGCCAATACATTGAACTGTCTTAGTGAAATTAAACCACACAATTTTAACCTGTCCTTGTTTCCAAAACAAGGCAAAGAGGAGAATTTCCAACCTCAAAATAAAACACATCAGTACAGTACCCAGGACTATGCACCAGCTGATGCACCCTGTAATCCTAACTGCTTTACCCTTTCACTTCATGAAGAAAGCAATTCTCACATCTGCTTTGAGAAACAAGTAACATCTGGATAGTCAGTCACACAGTTTTGAATTTTCTATAAACAGCTGCTCAGAAGTTGGAATTGCTAATCCCACCCTGTAAAACCTGAGGCCATGAAACCCTAGCCAACATTTTTTACAAGAGTTACTATCCCTAACCTTTATTAAATAACCTGTATTCAGTAACATAACTGTGAAAGGAGAAAAAAAGCTAGATTTCAGTAGAACTGTTCAACTAATTCTTACCAGGAAGTGGCTACTTAATGCAGCTGCTAAAATTAAGATCATTCATTTAACAGTAGTCCTGGGCAAAAGAGATGGGGAAATCAGTTCTCACTAAGAATGTGTCATCTTCAGGAATATAATATCTCTGTAGGAGGAATCTTTCCTTCAGAGGGATTCAGATTCCACAGACACACTGTAAATGTGCTGTCCTGTGAGCTTGACAGGGAAACTAGTTTCCCAGACATTTGAGTCTAAGATGACATCCAAGTAGCTCCATGAATAACACAAACTTATTAAACATGTCTAGATTTTCAGATAAGAAGGCAGTTAGAAGGAAACAGATTATTTCTTTAGGACTTCAATTTTCTGCATGCCTCTGTGTTTTTCAAAGCCTATACATCTCAGAAGGACCCGAGTGGTACAAAAGACCTTACCTATACCGGTTTCATCAAATTCTTCCACATCTATGACTTGGGGTTGCTCTGGGGGAAACTGCTGGACCTGAAAATGGCGAGGTGGGGCTTTTGCTGTTGGGAAATCTTGACGACTGTAAAAAGACTCAGTTGAAGGTGTCCCTGTTACATCTTGGTATGAAGTCAGAAAGTCTTCTTCAGCTAGCTGAGGAACACTATACGTAACGTAGTGCTGATCCTCCTCTGTGCTATCCGTGCTACTGGTGACATACTGCTGTTGTATTTCAGTGGAGCCATAATCTGACATAAATGGTTTTGAAGTCATGTCCTGGTCTTGCTCGTTGGACTCTAAGCTCTCCAAAATGTTGCTTATCTTGGCAGGCACAATACTGTCAGATGAGCTACTAATCTCGAACACCCAGATACCTCGCCTCCCAGCATTGCTGCTTCTATCAAAGATAAGCACACACCAAATGAAAATGATCAAGTACAAGTTGTGTGGTATTTCTAGCCTACACAAAATGCTATCCTTCACTGACAAGTATCAGGACAAAAGTGTTGAATTATTTTATCCACATATTTATCTACAGGTACAGTTTATTCAGCTATAAAAATCCCTGACAATTTGGATGGCAGCTTTTTCTCCACACCCAGAGCTCTCTTCCTTAGAATTCTAGCCTTCTTGTCTCCAAAATGATGAAAACAGAAAGAGACAGTTGGGCCACAGAGATCTTGCTAACACTTACTAGAACTTCCTAACTCATTCTCTTTCCTTCTTGTTCACCCTTTCTTTCAAAAGAGAAGACTGTCCAGGATAGACTATGAAAAGTTAAAGTCTAAGTGGTCTTATTTTTAGAAGGGATAACAGCAGTTCCAGCCACTGACAATGGAACCATGGACTTTCAACAAATTAGACCAAATTCCTCATATTTCTCATGAGGGTGGATATTTATCAATGACAGCCTTTGCAATTTCTCATGCAATGACTAATGGGATCTTACTAGTTGTCATTGGCTCATACTACAGTTAGTAAAAACATGGAACTCCTTGATGTTTTCTTGAGGACTTTAAACAAACAAAAAAAACCCAAACATACTTGTGCAGGTTTCTAATGCTGTCTTCATCATTAGCAATGACATTGTATGACCCTGGCTTTTCCCAGAAGTAGTAGTTTGTAGAGGCTTGACTAAAGCCAACCATGGCGGGAATCTTTCCATCATCTTTCTTGGAATATGTGCTATAGAACTGCAAACTATCTTCTGGGTAAAGGAAAATAGCATAGGAACTGGAGTCAGAAGAGGCTAAAACAGCCTGGAATGTGTTTCTCTGTGGAGGGAAAAAAAAAAGAGAAGGAAAAAGTGAAAGAAAAAGCATCCATTTACTTATGAAAAAATAGTCATGCTTGACAACAATAACTTATTTTTAAATATTAAGTCAAAATCAGGATTTCCATCATACATAAGGCATCGTGTTCTCCTAGGAGAAATAAGTATTACGCATGCTTAAATCTTGCTAAGGCATTATCAAAGGTAAGTTAAATATGGTAGAACATAGCCAGAGAGGCTGCTTAAAACACAACAATTCTAAGTTCTATAACTTGCATAGGATTCTATATCACCTCCTTAAAACAAAGGCAGTGATGTGCTAGACTAAAGGGAAAAAAATCTGTAAACAGAATATTTAAAGAAGAGTTCAAGTTTCATGCTTTTCCAAGTATCTTTTCTTGGAACCATCAAGACAGCGTCTCAGGCATCAGTTACTTGTTGCTACTTGAGTGCAGAGCCATTACTATAAACACAATGGTTGTGCCTAACTTGACGCAAGAAATTAATCTTTGACAAAATAAGGTTTTCTAAGTTGTGGTAATGTTCTCAACTTTAAACACTGTGAACGGAGTCATCAGATGGGATAATTATGGTGCAGAAAGTGACATATTTTTGCAGTATAGTACCTAACACGGTTTTAAAAGGGAAAACTGGTATTAAGTAATAAAAAAAAAAAAACCAAACAACAAAGCAACCTCAAACTGCTTCTTTATTCAGTACTAGCTACAAAGCATTTCTGTAAATGCAATGTCACCTGTCCAAAAGAGTGCCACAGTTACAAGTTCCTATTAGTCTACATAGTTAGAGAGTTTGTTGTCAAGAAGACTTTAGAGTCCATTAAAAAATGCAAACCGACTGCATTGAATTACACAGATGGTGGGCAGGATATCCTGTGATATTACCACAACAAACAACATTAAGAGTAAGAGTTGTCAGGGAATGCAAAGAAATCAGCTATGTAGACTCAAGGATTTTCTCTTGAATGAATACAATACTGTAAATTAAAAATGAAGTAAAAATTCTAGAAACTCCTATTTTGCTACAGTTTTTTCAACAATAAAATACATTCTGAACTGTACAAGATTCCTTTAAACACAAAGAAATTCAAGCTGTCAAGACAATAGCTTATGGTGTTCAGCTGACCATGTGTCCAACATGTCTTAAAACTCACCTTTTCTTCCAAAGCATGACCTTCTCTCAATGCCTGGTAAGGAGCCACGAGCTTCCAGGTAACAATGACAACACTGCTGGGATCAAAAGTAGTCTCAGGAAAACCTCTTTTGATATAGTCTGATGCAAGTTGCAAGACATCTGAGGATGAATCTTCTCGGTAATACACATTTCCACGTTCATCTGTTGTGTCCAGGTCAGCCATAAAAGGAGCAATAGCCCCAAAACTGATTGGGAATTGACCGAGGTATTTTTCTTCACTTGAAGGTTCATTCACTGCAATAATCCCATTAGTGGTAATCTAATAAAAAAAGTGGAAATTATAAAATAGAAACTGTTCATATGGGTGTCTCCCACACCTGTGTGCTTTAAATCACAACATTTTGATTGCACTTCCAAAAGAAATTGAGTCAAAAGTCAGTCTTGTACTTGAAAAGTAACAATTTTTTCAGGGTTTTTTTTTTATCATCCTGTTTTGTCAGGAGTCCTGGGATCTCACTTGTCCAAAACCAGACGTCTACTTTACAGGTAGACCAACCTTTTTTCCTTAGATACAGATTTTAGCTATTTAAGTGTCAGACACTTATTGCCTCTCCTAACAAAGATTTACAACACCACCACATTTCACAAGTTTCCAAGTCTTTCTCAGGCTGAGACCCAGCACAACCCCTCTGTGAGTCTGTCAAGAATTGTTTACAGATGAGTGTCAGCATCACTGGGCATGGAAAGGACAAAGCAAGTATTTGCAACAGCTACTTTTTTGGTTAACCAGCTAGCTAGGTTCTTACCTGGTGTAAAGCAGTGTAGACTGAGGTGCTTTATCAAGGTAATAGCATACTCCCTGGGAATCTGTACTTCTACCATGAAGGCAGAGGAGGACACTCAATCTGAACAGTTTAGAAAGCTGTCCATTTCTAAGGAAGTCTGATGTCCATAAAAACAAACCACAAACAGGCAGGGGGAGGAGAAACTGAAGAGCTTTGTCCTGTCCCACAGAACAGGCCATGTCATTCCCATGAAAACCTGGTTAGGAAGTCAGGACGCAAGTGGATCAGCTGGGGTTTCCTTGCTACTACAGCACTGCCTCGGAAGCTGACAGAACTTCTGAGCAAAGAACTAATCTATACATAGCTGGCTACCCAAAAAAACCTGTTCCACACTTAAGTACTGTAATAGCTTATGTGAAAGTCTTCTGAGAAGACGTACAGATTTCCCTTTGTCTGGCCAGGACTGCTTTAATCTTCATTTCAACCTTCTAGGAAATTCTCTGTTACAATGCAAGGTTGGTTGCAACAAGCTGCTGCTCACTCTTAAGACATACTGTGAGCTCAGCTCCTATACCAGAGGCTATAGAAGCTGGGAGACAGGCTTTCTACAGCAGATACAGGCTACCCTGTAAATTCCCTTATAGCTGAGTGCCCTGACACTGTCCAATGGGAAACTGGCTGTATTACCTGGGGGAGGAAAAGGAGGGGAAAGACAACACACAGGGGACAGACAACGTACAACAACACACACATATATATATATATATACGTGAAATCTTGGTATGAAAATGCATATATACTGGCTCAATGAGATTTAGCTGGTCTGTGAGATGACGACTTGCAGCCAACCACTTGACTAAAAATAACACACATACAGGTAGATCCTGGGGCCTGCCTAAGCAGGACAGCTGAAATCCCTCGGCAAACCAGAGCTCACTCTCACACCCACAGAAGCAGCAAGCAAGACTACAGGTGTCAGGCCTTGAGGCAGCACACAAACTGCTCAGACACAAGTCTTGGGCCCTTCTTCCAGACATTGATGACTCTATGGACCTAGAAATGTATTCCCAAGTGTTTGACTACCTAATAACAGGGCATATCTGACTACCTGCAGGCACTCACCATTCTAGAGCTGCTGTCACACAACACAGATAACTCAGAAAGGGATGGAGGTCCCAAAACTGGCACCATAAGCAGTGAAACTAAACTGCAATTTCCCACAGATTTATCTGAGTCACAGGGATTCTTGCGAGTCCAAGAAGAACAAACTGCTACTGGATCTTCTCACACGGTCAAGACGTTTACAATATTACACAATCTTTATTAGTGCTTGGAAAAGGGTCAGAATGGCCACCGTGAGTCAGGCTGCAAGACCTTCAAGCCCAGTAGCCTGTCCTGAGGTCTGTCTGCTGCTTACAGATGCAGCAGAACAAGAGAAGAACATGTGCTCGCTGCCCAGAAAGCCAACCGTATCCTGGACTGCATCAAAAGGAGCATGACCAGCAGGTCGAAGGAGGTGATCCTGCCCCTCTGCTCTGCTCTCGTGAGACCTCACC
>JBCJKH010020877.1:0-36036 GCA_039877255.1 Loriculus beryllinus | reverse complement strand
GGGTTCAAACTTAAACAGGGGAGGTTTAGATTGGATATAAGGAAGAAATTCTTTACTATAAGGGTGGTGAGGCACTGGAATGGGTTGCCCAGGGAGGTTGTGAGTGCTCCATCCCTGACAGTGCTCAAGGCCAGGTTGGACGAAGCCTTGGGTGACATGGTTTAGCGTGAGGTGTCCCTGCCCATGGTGGGAGGATTGGAACTAGATGATCTTAAAGTCCTTTACAACCCTAACTATTTTATGATTCTATTCACACACTCCTCCAACCAGTCTCTAACCACATTCAGCTCAATGGATTCCCTGTGGTTTGACTGATCATCCTCAGTGGATCTCTATCACATAATTGTGAACTCTTCTCATAATCTTCAATTTTTTCTTTCCCTTTTCAACTATACACATTTGGAAAGAAGGCCATACTATATATATTCTTCAAGACACAGAAAAACTGTGGGCTGCGCAAACGTGTCAGGGACGTTGACTACATGTGCTGTGGCAACAGCCTTTAAAATCTGAACCGCTCTCACTACTACTACATACAGCAAATAAAAAAAAAGGTCTAATACAGAAACTCATGCCACAAATCACCCCTTCATGTGCAACACACAGTTATATCTTGGAACATGCAGCCGTTGGCTATCCACAGGGTCAGAGAATGCCCCCTGCCACAGGCAGCTTGGTGCATAACTGGATAATGGTTAGCATGAACCATTAGCTAAGCTTTTCAAACAGTTCACATGGTATATCAGACTACTTAAAAAATGGCTTGATAAATTATGACTGCATTGTCTGCAGATGTATAATATCATTACCTGCTACAGTGAAAAATGCTAAAAATGTTAAGATCATGTGAAAAAAAGGAAGTTAGCTTTATGCATGAACAGCATATCTAAGATATATAAGCAGTACCATAATCTGCATAAGCAGGATGGGAACACAGGTCATGTTTGAAAGTGAGAGAAGCAGCTGAATATCAGGATCGGTTTTCCTCTAATCATTTGTAGCCACAGATCCTAAGGTGAACTGTGAATTTCTGGAATACAGAACTAAAAAGACTGGGTTTCCTCAGTCTAGACCCTGCAATTGCAGGCAGGCATGCATCAGAGATCTAGTCCAGGTAGGTTGCCAAAATTCTTATGACATGTTAGAAAATGCCTCAAAACCCTGTAAAGCAAAGCTGAAACCCTACTATATTGTTATGCTATACCACTGGAAAGCGAGGGGGGTGGGGTGGGGGGTGGGCAGGGCCATTACAGTCTACTTGCCAAGACTTTTTAGCAAGGAGATGCACTCTACATTTAAAGTAATATATTTATGAGTAAATTAGAAGTTCTTCCCTTCCTTCTCCTTGCTTACATTTTCTATACACAGGCACCCCTACTCCTCTTGTGAGAGATGACTGATGTTTTAAGTATTTTAAACAAATTCCATGCTCTCCATCAGATTTGGTGTGTGCAGACTTTGTGGCTGCATGATCCCCCATTTATGGCAGAGATTAAAATAACATTAAGAGAAAACACAATCAGTACTAGTTAATACTACAGAACAAAGTAGAGAGCCGAAGAAATGACCCAACATTTGGCCCTTCTCTTTTCATTTATCAGAGGCATGCTTCTGAATATTCATTTCCTATCTTCCTAAAAACTTAAATGCAACAAGCAAGTTCATTAAGTAGATGCAAAAATGCCAACTTCATTTTCATTTGTTTGTAATTTATAAATGAGGCAGTTCAGTTTTAAATGTGAAGGGAATGCTTGGTTGCAAGTACCCAATCACCCAGAAAACATTTGCAAGCCATTAAATGAAAATACACACACAAACTGCTCACTTTGCAAAGGGATTTTTAGTGTAGAGAAAGAACATCCGTTATTACTGAAAAAAAGTGCTTTTAGTTTTCAGATTTAACAATATATTTATTTTGACAGAGATGGTGAATAGTATGATTTAACTTTACCACGTTCCTTTTAAGGACACACAGATAGGTTAAAGTGTGAAGCCCAAAATAAAGATAAGTAACTCAGGGTAAGTAACCGGTTTCATTAAAGTATCGTTCCTGTCAAAAGAGAAGAGGAAGGGGGCGTTGTCTAAAGACCAGCTGTACGGTACATCTTTCCTTTTAGGGTATTATACTATGTAACTTGACAAGAACTAACACAGATGTATTTTTAGCATGTTAAACTTCTGGATTACACGCATAGTTAACATATATTCATGGTTTGTAGCAGAACAAATCACACACCATGACAGGTCAACCTTGAAAAGCCAAGGGAGGTGAAGCAAGTACACAGTAACAACATACTTCAATTGAAAGAAAAAGAGTGTGTGTGTATAAGAGTAACTAAAGTTTCAAACAAATGAGGTACTTTTCCGGGTTCAAGGACTAGGCATTTTGGGGACTTCAGTATTTCTCAGTAAGAGAGTTTAGAAAAAATGTCATTTATTTGTATAACGAAGTGCAAGTTGACTTAGAGCAGAAAAAACTTTCTAATGCAAACATGACCAACTCTTAATTTAGGAAGTCAGTAAAAGTACTGATCAAAAAATTGATCCAAGCTTGCCTTAAAGGACTCTGATTCTTCCCTAAAAGGAAGTTATCCCTAATCCTTCAACTTTTCCACACCAGTGAGCCCTAGTGTAAACTGCTAAAAGCTTAATAAAAGCACGCTATTAAAACAAATAGATCAGTATGGGTTAATGATACGATTCAGTGCTATAAATCTTGCCTAGGAAAACACCATCTCAATGGTGTCAATGTCTGTTTCCACTTATATTAAATAGAAGTTTTGTTGCCAAGAATTTTATGACAAGTTGACATTAAACAATCATTTCTTGGAATTCCTTGCCCTTTTATTCATATGTAGAGCTACTTCAAACAACCCAGCTTCTCAAATGCTGGGAAAAAAAAGGTAAAAATAGAGAACCCCCATAGATTTGCAACTGACTGAAGGCAAAAATTGCAAAAATCAAGCACTGGAAAATTAAGATAAGTTTGTCACATTATCTTGATGAACTATACAGAAAGTTGTATTACATGACAACTCAAAATCTGATTCAGGAACTCCTTTATGTGTTATAATGTGTCTCTACCAACAGGACACATCAATGGTATCAGCTTGATAATATTTAGTATCAACTAGCAATACTGTGGCAAATTCTGCTTACTGAATAACATCAGAGAGCTTAATAAGTACTCACTGCCAATATACAATAAAGCTGTGTACTGTGAAACTGTAGTTAAGACTGCTCAATACATTCCCTGAACAGGTACACTGAGACCCAGCACCTCCTTTTCCTACCCCCATATAGTTTGTACTGTTCTGTTTTGTAATACTTGTCACAGATGACATGCAAGATAAAAAGCTTCTGTATACTATGTAGATTAATACTAAAATACCTTTCATTATCAGATTTTGTATTAAAAGTCACCCTCACTTAGTACTGAGTAATCATGCTGAAGAGAGTCCTAAAAGCCTCTATACAGGTATTCCTCCAGACAAACACTAACCAGAACTGTTCCTGTTTCATGGCACAGGCAGGTAATAAGAACATTAAACTAAAGAAACCTAGTGTGGTTAACCAATTTACTACTCTTTGAAATCACTGCCCCCTTTCTGTCACTTATCTGACACATTATTGGTTATCTTTGCTTCTCAGTGACAGCATACAGAGCCTGCTATCTCTTAAGAATATGCCTGTGCTTCAAAAAGTGTGGTTTTTACTTGGGTTGGCTAATCAGTGACCAAACTTAGGGTATGGAAGAGAAGACAATGAACTAAGGGTCACACCAAAGTCTGAACTCCACTTAATAATTGTGAATTCCTTGGTCTTCACTGCCAGCCGGTGAAGACATTCATTTTCCACACAGGCATAACTTGAATCCCTCAAAATTCTGGATTTTAGATGTAATGCCAGGATGTATATTGGAACAGGCAGGGTAGAAAATGAAAGCATGTAATTTAAGTGGCAGCAGTAATGCGAGCATGTTAAATCTTTGGTGAATGCCCATAGAACTGACTCAAGTACCTGGGAACTACATCACATTTTGAATAACTGTGACCACATGAAGGTCTAGTTTTCCAATTGCTTCCATGTAGGCAAGTCCCCAGAGCTGCATCTTAGACCGGCAATGCTAAAGCATGTAGACTTTTCCAGATAGCAAGATGGGCTTTAACTTGATCAGATAAACACACACTGGGCCTTCCTTACTAAGATCAGTCAGTACTCTTGCAGTGTTTTGAAAACAAGCTGCCATTATAAACAGGTTTTTTGTTTCCTAGCTACTTTTGAGGAGCTTTGTTCCAGACAATCTGTTTTCAATCCCACCTTCATATACTAAATGTCTTCCATTAGCTATAAACATGCACACACACACCTCTGGGATGCAGATCCTGCTACGAGGCACGCACACATGGCTGAGCTCTGCCTGCAGCTCAAAGCCTGCAATTGCTCTGGCTGTGGATTTCCTCACCCCAAAGACCATTGAGCAATGAACAGCCGAGAGTGCTCAAGGCATTAATGAGCAGAAAGCACTCAGTGCTCGGAGATGCAAGTCTTGGATATGTCAGGCTGCTGGTTAGAAATTCATGGCTTCAGTTTGTGATTTTGGCATGCTGAAGCACACAAAACATAGACCACGACGAGTATGTTCCTTAACTGGACATACACCCTATGAGGGAGCACAAAAAACGCCTGAGGATAACTCTGGACAACCGGTTACATGCTCTTTATCCTCTTACTGTCCGCTGTATCGCCTCCCAGTACGGGCTGCCATGCACTGCAAAGAATCAGCAACAGCCACACTGAGATAACTAACACGGCCCTGACACCTAAGTGAACACAGATGGAACAACGAAGCTGTTTGGACCGACTTATCACTGAGCTCACACAACCGACGTGAAACCCAACAAGTACCACCAACCCGAAACCAAGCAACACCATGGCAAGAAGGGACAAATCCCCCGGGGAGACCGCAACAGCCCTCCCACCCCTCCGGCAGCCAGAAGGGAGCCCCGCGCTCTCTCGGTCCCGCACTCACGTAGAGGGAGCTGACTGCAGCACCGTAGAACCGCAGCGGCGTGCTCAGCTCCAGCGCCGTCGAGCGCACATCGTCCCCGTGCGCCAGCACGGCATCGCCGCGCTCCTCGCCATGGGGCAGCAGCGCCAGGCACTGGGCGGGCAGCGCCAGCTGCAACGCCAGGGCCAGCAGCGCCCAGAGCGGGCAGATCCGCACTGCGCGCATCCCGCCAGGTCCGAGCGCGGCGGCGCCGTTCCGCCGATATAAGCGCGAGGGGCCGGGCCCAGCCGGCTCCGCCGCCAATGGCTGCGAGGGGGGCGAGGGGCGGGCGGGACTCATGCGGACCCAGCTTCGTCCATCACCGCGATCCCGGGGTCTGCTCCCGCAGCCGGGACGTAGTGGCGTTAGCTCCGGCACGGAGGGGACGTCTCCGGGGGTGGTGAGGCTCAGCCGCTATCGGGATCAGAGCGTACCGCTTGAGGGGTGAGGGACTCGGGAAGCTAAGTGAGTGCGGGGACGTAGGAGTTCGAGAGTTGCTTTCAAGGCTGTGGCTCTTCGCCCAGGACCGCTGCGGTTTCCGAGTTAGTTAAGGAAATGCAGACTCCAAGTTACTCCAGCAGCTGCAGGACCTTCCAGCAGTGTGGCAACAGCTAAGGCACAGAAACAAAGTACCAAAATCGATGTGGAACAAACGTATGAGCCCCTCTGCTATATTCTGAAATCATTTTGATGCCAGCTGCTTATTATGGCGGGGGAAAACTAAGGAATACAGTGAAATGTATTTCATAAATTAATACCATCGATGACAGATGCACACTTGGTTGTAAACAACAAAAACAAAAATATCTGTAAATGAAAACTCACTGTTGATATGAGATACACAGAAAAGAAATATGGGATATCTAAATATATTCTTTCTGACTATGTCTTGTTAGTCTATAGCTTAGTAAAACTCTGAAGCAACTGAAGAACTGGGTACGTTTCATGTATCTTTCCTAAAGCTTCCAAGTGAAGACAGCAGTGTTTAAGCCCTGACCAGCAAACTGTAAGCCCCAATATCTCCACAGAATGTTTATAGCAGAAAATCACCGAGGGGAAAGCAGCTGAAATGCCACCCACATGCTTTGTACATGGCTTTTTTTACAGTTATTTACAATTGACTTCCATATTTCGGTATAACAGAAGCAAGCAGCATGCTGCTCTGGGAAGAAGGCAAGTCTCCCCTCCACACAATTTGTTTCTTGCTGTACTTGCACCTGCAACTTACCTCCATAGTGTCAGAGCCCCTAAGACAGTAACTGGTGGATTCAGGAATAGCTGGCTAATCACTGCTACAAAAGCAGCCTGTTGGTTGGATCACCACTCTATCTGAGCACAGTCATATTCACAAAGACATCTCGAGATACCCAGCTGAGGTATCTTCCTCCTCATTTGACAAAAGGATACCTAAATTACAAGCTGTTAAACAAACTAACTTCTTACCCACATTAAATGTATACAGTGGAATACTACTGCCTTCACCATTCATCCTCCCGTTACAACCTCACCTCTCCAGCATAAGCCCATTCCCAAACATGCAGAACCTAAAGGCAAGATGTGCTAGTGCAGTGTAGCAAAGAGAAAGCCTAAACCAAACCCCTTAACACATCCAGGATCCCATATACACATTCACACATTCACATCTTAAAAATGTCATTCCTATTAGGTTTGAAGTTTTCCATAGTCACATTTCCCTTCAATATAAAAGTCAATGTGGACAAAAGAAAGATATAAGCACAAGAAGAAAACTGAGAAGGTAGCGTTTTCCTGTCGGATCCACGTGATTTCCTATTATAATAGTCCATAATTCAGAGGATGAGGACCACTGGGAAGCCAGAAACTTACTGTAATAAATTTTAAATTGATTTGAAAGCCAATGAGTTAAGTATCTTCACCTGCATGTTTAAAACAGAGTAACAGCAATGTCATGGTAAATCTTTGGTCCATTAGTCAGTATATTGTGATTGTTTATTCTGTTTTTAAGAGGATTGCAGTGTTTCTGTTGTAGCTGAATAATTTGAGCCTGCAGCTGCCACTGTTAGGAGTGATGAGAAATGTTAATTCTGAAACTAAAAAAATATTTTCAGTTGTCCTTTCTAGCATCTTCAGTAATGACCTGAAAAAGGATGGAAAAGCATGCTTGCATAATATGTAATTAACTGGGAGATACTAATTGCCAACACCGACCAGAATGGAGAAAGTGAAAGACTTTAGCAAGATTTGAGAAGGAAGAAATATATTTACGTGCAAACTGCAATATCATCAGCTAACACACCACCAAGAAAAATCTTCCAAAACATTGTTAGTGAATGCCAAGATGACCATCACATTTTCAATAGATCATAAATCAGATATGACAGCAGTTTACAAAGCAACAGCATTCCCAGAGCAGCTACTGAGCTCCTGTAGAACAATGAGCAGGTTTTATTGTGTTACAAGTGACATTTTCTAAAGGGACAGAATGATGCTGTTTTTCCAGAGACTGCATGTGAGATCAGTGATGTCACAGAATATTTACCACTAGAGAGGCTTCAGAGTAGAACACTAAAAAAGATCAGAGGACCAGAGGGAGTGGCGTAAAAGGAATTGTTCAAGAACCAAATATGTGTACTTGGCTAAATGATAATGGGGAGGACACTTGATTAACATCTTCCATCAAAGCTACAGAGTGTCTTCAAATATCTAAAGAGTGCTACCAAACAGAGAAATCACATGTTTGAGAAGTACAGATAACCAGAAGATCAAAGGAACTAAAAAAGCCATGGAAGTGTCAGAAAATGTTTCCTTACAGTGGTCTATTTTCAGAAAAATTATAGATTAGGCATAATAGAAGCAGAATGACAGAAAGCTCCAAGTGTCCAACACTAGGTTAGTTGGGTACTAAAGAATAAGACGTAAGAGAGAATTCTGTGTTTGATCATGACAGAAGAGAACTCAACTGATTTTGACCTGAGTTTCTATGTTCATACTGTACTAAAATAGCTCACGTGCATGCACACACACATATTTGAAAACTTCCACTGCCCACATGTTAGGAGATTTGGAAAAGCGGATTGCGGATACTGTGAATCTCCTGACCTCAAGCCCCACACACAGGTCCTACTAACAGAAAGAAGACAGTGACCTCTTTGCTGGCATGACTGGAGGAAGGAAATGATGGGCCCCTCATGATGATCTTCTGCTGTCCAAAGATGACAAAACATTCTAGAGGATAGATCAAAGGAGAGAGTAACCATGTAGTAATAAACTGGAGAGAACTGAGCATCTGGGGTAATGACAGGAAAGAATAGGACTGAGGTCTGATGAGAAGAAGCATTTTTTAGAGAGACAAGGTCATGGGAATTAGAGGGTCGAAGGCAAGGCTTGCAGGAAGATCATGGAGTGAGCATCATAAATTTAAATCACTCTGTCTTGGAACTTAATGTTCATTAGAGTGGAAAACAATGAGATTCCATCTGTAACTCTACATGAGTCATGTCACATCTAAGGATCAACTACAAAAAGAGTACATCTTGCAGAAGAACTCCCTACAGAAAGAGACTAATTTTGAAGCACTCTTAAATGCCCTTGAGAGGACATGTACATGAAGGGCAATATTGCATCTCATCCTCTGCATTAATGTAGGGTAGAGAAGATTGTAGAATTCCTTCTTTTTCTCTCATGCAGAGATCTTGCAGGGCAACAAAAGGACAAGCTCCTTGTGAGCTCATATTCCAGCTGGGCAAGAATAGGGAAGTGTTAACATTTAGCCAGTGACCTGGTCACTACAGAAGACATACCCTGCTGTGATGCAATGGGCCATGGCAGTAATGGATTAGTAACTGCCTGGAGCAGGCCAAGAAGCATGGGAGAAACAGTATCTCTCAGGCTCTTCCTAGATCTGATGCTAGGAGAGACTGTTTACATTTCTAGGGTTACCTCCACCTCTTTCCCCATGTAGCATTATTAGAGCAGATAACTATATTAATAATAGAACAACAAAAAAAACCCATATTCATGGAAGAATTTATGTAGTGAAGTTATGTTTATACAGAATCATGAACACTGTTGTTCATCCCAGTTTGTAACTGAGGGAAAATGAGATAGAAAACAGAACAGAAAAATATCAGCATCACAGAAACTGGCTAGATAAAAAAAACAAGTCTTACAATCTTCCCATCTGTCATGTAGCCACATGAAAAATATGATGCTTTTTATCTTTTTAGATGTTTTTATCAAACTATCCTTCTTATATCCTAATACTTGCTGTCTTTCAAGAATTGAGTCTCTAACCCAGTAATACTAGACCTCTCTAAGAGAGAACTGTAATAGTGCAAGAAGGTATAGAATTAGTCTTCTATTTCAATATTCAGCACAACACTAACTAGTACACTTACACCAAGTCAACTACTACACCTACTCTTAGTCCTACTGTTTTATTAATAGCTAAGATTTCTAGCTTTGTGCAACAGAAGAGTCCAAAGAGACAATAACTACTGACTTCTAAAAAAACACACGGAAGACAGGAAGACAAAACATATGACCAGTTTCTCATATATGCAAAAAAACAATCACAAATGAAAGAACATTGTTTTTTAAACAATGGGAATGACACGTGGAAAAGCAGTTTAAATAGGACAGGAAGACAGACATGGAAAAGGCATCCTTTACCACTTACCTACTCTGAGACTGGAAAAATAACTACTCTTACCCACTGGTAGCTTATTGTGTCAGATTTCAGGACAGAGGTAATAGAGACAGGGAATATACGTCTCCTTATAGTCTGGTGATGAGATGGTATTTAATGCATCTAAAGTTAAACCATCACTTCAGATTGAATGTGCACCCAAATCAAAAGCATTGCTAAATTTTATATTCTGTTTTACTTGGAACCCAGACTTTAACTGCAATGACTGTGAATTTTGGTTGTACATGGAACACACAAAAAAGATATTGCATTGAATCCCAGCAGCAAAGCTTCTACAGGACAATCATGAAGAAAAGAGAGGCAAAGCACTGGTCTGATGCTAGTGGCAGCTAGAAATTCAGTAACAAATGATTGCGAGAGAAGCTCAGCCTCAACTTTAATACAAACATTCATAAGGGCAAATAAAGTTTGAAACATTGGCACCAGTCTTTCCTGTGACAGCCAAGCTACTACCTTATGTGTAGTCCCTGTGCTTACAGAGCACCCAACCTCACAGCACCTGGCCCTGCCTAGATTCTCTGCCTTCTAAAATATTACAACTTGCAACAACTGCCATTTAGAAAAAGAATATATGATTTCTCAAGTGAGTCTGAATAATCATGATCATATAGAGAAGACACTTAACTCTTTTTCCCCCAGTCATGATTGGATGATCTTTTTTACAAGGAAAAAGACTATTTCTGAGACTAATTTTCTGAGGTGGAAACCATTTCCTAAGCCTATGAGGTTCACCCAGGAGAATACTTCATCACCTTGAACAGCTGCAAGCAAGACAGAGAAACTGAATTTGGTTCATGGTAGGTGATGGTATGGTGCAGCAAAGGCCAACAATTTTAATTACCCTCTTTTTTTACGACAGGACTGGATAAAGGAAGAAATATTTAATAAATATAACATCTATTCTTATTAATTATATGGTCTCAAACTTAGGCTTTGGTTCATCTCTACCTGTAGATGTGTGAAAGCCCTGCACAGAGGGAGAATGAAGTTCCCTGCATCAGCCCATGGTTGGCCAGATTGAATGCTAGGTTTTAATATTTCCTTTAAGAAAGTTGCTTGAAAATATTTTCTTTTTGAACAAGAAAAAAATTCCTGTGCTTCCTGATCTTTCCTACCTTTGGGAATTCACTCAGCACACACCAAAGTTTCCTAAAAGTTGCTGAAATATATATGTGAGTTTAAGACAATTTGCTGAGTGAAACTGATACAAGTGTGTGCCCAAAGGCTAAAATGTTTCCTTGCAAAACCTTGCCTGAGGATGGCTGAATCATAAACTTAAGACTCCAAGAATGTTGTAAAGAGGCAAAATTTTGGAGTGACAATCCTGCTGATCATTACACACAAACTACTAGTAAAAACTGCCGCATATTGGCACTGGGGCTCTTCAATTTCTTTTTCTTCATGGAATTTCTACTACCTTGAGTTGAAATTGCAGCTATGAGGTCCTATTAATTTAATCATTAATTCTTAGCTTAGATATGCATAAGTTCAAAAACCTACACTACATTTTTAATCTGAAGGCTTAATTTTTGTACTTAGATACATGTCTAAAATGTTGGACATAACACATGTTGCTGGCTCTAACACACTAGGCATCTACAGGCTTAAAGATTTTTCTCTCCTTTGTTTTTAAAAGCTGTGTAAAGACTCTGAATTTTTTCCTTGCCTGAAACAGTCCAGATCCAAAAAACCAGGAGTAACTCCATGAATTACAGCTATTTATTCTTCCTGACTCAAGGGCTTATATTGCTGTCCGCTTCACTTGGAATCTCCAGACTAACATAAACAGTGGCCCACTAACAAAGTTTAGTGTTTTAGCATAGGATCTAGTCATAGAGCAACAATAAAACATGAGGATTTGCACTAAAGCACCTCTGTACAGAAACAATCACATTGCCCTTGGGAAAAAAGAGGCATTATTTGCAAATAGTAGGATTGATGCAATAACTTATTCATTGGAGAAGCGACAGGATTGGAGCAAGAAAAGCAGAAACTCTTTTTTTTTCAACAAGAGGCTGCTGAGAACAATCTCCATGTGTAGTCTACATTCCCAATTAAGAGAAGGACAGGGTGTGATCCCTGAGGCCAAGTAGCAAGGACTGGATTGTGTCCAAATTGCTAACCCCTAGATCTTACTGGCTCTCCCCACACCACACAGCATATAGCCCCTGATCTCTGCTGGGTTACTGTAGCCCTAGAACACATTTTCTTTATTTTCTTCCCCCCAGTTCACAGTGTCTGAAATAAAGTGAACTGTTAAGAGTCCAGAAGTTGTTTAGTCACAGCACAAAATTAAGGGCATACATCACAGCCTGTGACATGAGGGTATGTGCAGGTATTTGAAACTGTGAAGCCTTTGGGCTAGCTTTGGATAATTAGATGGAGCCACAGATGAATTCTGGTCCTGGCTTGGGACTGCCTTTTGAGCATGGTCCTTGGAGCAAACTGTCCCCAGACCAGGTCCTTGATTGGTCTTGGAAAGAGCAGTTTGGAGCAGGCAGGAAATCGGCTAACACTTAAGCAGTTTGGACATTCATTCAGGGATCCAGCACATAAGAGAAGTCCCTGCCTCTCTCATTCAGCAATACAGATGTATCTGTGTATCTGCAGTCAGAGACACATTTTTAAGCTTTTCAAGAGGGAAGGACAAGAAGATTGTTACAAATGAAAAAACTGCGCTTGCAAATGAAAGGTTACCTAAACCCTTTTCAAGTAATGTTTTATTCTTGCTCTGTAGGCACTACTGGACTTCCACCTACACACATGATCTTTCTTGTCATACCTTGAACTCTCTGAATTCACTGTTAACATCCTCCTCCTTTACCTTTTCCCCAATAGGGCCTTTAACTCTGTACTGGTTATGTTCACCCTGGTTTCCTTCCTTGTCTTTTTCCAGAAGAGGCTTTTTATTAACCTTTTGGGATCTTAGGCCTGACCCACTTCATGGCTCATTGACCAGTTCTCATTCCTTGAGTTCTTTCTCAGAGAAACTCACGTCTGTTTTCCTTTAATTGCCAATCTTTTATGATACTCTCGCACTTCCTGCATGAAAAATATTTGAATGCTTTCCAGCAGCACGGATCTTTCAAAGCACAATGCTGCCAGCATGGGCTATTCTTATTTACAAGTAAGGCCACTAATCTTAAGGAAATTACTTAAGAAAGAAAAAGTATTATCAAAAATAAGACTATCTAAATCTGATCCCTAATTCTCTATTTGTTTTTTTTCCTTGAAATATGCAAATTCTTATTTATGCATTTTATCTAATGCATTTGTTCCTTAAAACAATTATCTGATCCTGCAATCCCACCCATCTTTACAGCCCTTTAAATAGAACGTAATTTTGCCATTTAGAGACCCCCTGTTCGCTGCGTGGACACAGCTTACGTAGTCTGAAAATAATTGTAGATGCAATTATTGAAAACAATGGAGAAAAACATGTATTGCATTGGACCTAAGTTTTAACAAGAGGATTATTTTCTGTAGATGTACTGATATTTATATTTTTATCATCTGAGGAGGGAATCTCACTTTTGAAGAATGAGCCACAATGGCTGAACTGAGGCAAATCTACTGCCCTCTGCTTCTTCCATATTGGTCAACACAATTCTGTTATTTAAGCACTCAGAACAGGACTTTGTCCCATCCAAAATGTAATTATTTTCTGCAGCATATTCCTTGCAGCAGTGCTGAAGTATAAAGCAGATTTTCATAGAGCAATCATGACAGTAATAGTCTCAACAGTGCTTTCCATTACTACTATGTCAACTCTCAAAACCTTTCCTGGTGATTTAAGAAACATTTGTTTTTCCACTTCACAAATAGAAAAATTAAGGCACTGAAGAAATACAGCTTGTCCACCTGGCAAATCAGAAAACACACAGGAAACTCAGTGGAGATTTCCTGACAATGAGAAGCAGCTTTCTGAAGTGGAGCAGATCATGTTTCTTTCCGAGACAAATGCCAGTTAAAACTAGTAACTCTCCCTGGGCATCCAGAGCATGGAGCTGTGTAGTTTTCCCTAATGCTCACAAGCCTCAGGAAAGCTCACCAACTTGAGATATTCAGGGGGCTACCACATGGCAGAAATGAATTTTAAAAAAGAATTAAAAAAAAATAAATAAATCACAAAGTAAAATTAAGAGTATCTTTTTTAAGGTGGATATGTGACAAATATTTATGCCACTAGCTGCCAAATTCAACCCAAAAGGGGGGCATATGACTGACAAATTATAATCCAGTAAGCAGAGGAAGATACAAAACTTCTGCAACAACTTCCATTCTGTGTAGCAGAGGAATTAAAAGGCTAGCTTTCAATATCTGCAGGCTGTTTCTGATCTCCATAAATTGTGCTGTCACTTTGAAAACAGGATGCATGCTTCAGAGTAAAGTAAAATAAACAGACTGATTTAACACAACAGCAGCAGAAAATCATCCCTGACAGTGCAGTATTTTTCAAATAACTCCCTATCCAAAGACAGCAAAGTACAAAGAAATAGGGAGGAACTTGTTTGAAGTGATTCTTGCTTAACACTTCACCATCAAAGTTTCCATAACATTATGTGCATTTTACATGGCAAACTATGATCAATACTAACTTAATTTTCTTGCTTGCTGATGCTTATCTGCACATATTCATCAGCATACATCTATATATTTCATGTATTTAAGTGCTCTCCAAAGTTGGCAACATTTTTGCCTGAGTATTTGCAACCCTGAGGCTTTTGTGTAGTGTCATATATATTATACATACAGAAGAATTTGTAAGTGCATTAACCTTACTATTTCACTGCCAATAACTCATAATTTTTCTAGTTTGTATGATTTCTGAACATTACCTACAGTGTACTATAGCATTTGCACGCTTTTTGGACTAACCTACAACAGAAATCCCCCCCCAGACTGCTCAGCCTTGCCAAATGACAGGACCTCTGTCTTCTCCAAAGAGTCTGTCTTCACCAAACATGCTTTATCTCTCTTGGTACTGAACATAAACATCTGTTGTATGTGTTGCTTCAGCAGAGTAACAATTCCATTACTGTTCCATCTCCCAAACCAGCTGCTTTCAGCTGCTCCTAACTGTGGTGCAGCCTGACCCAGTACTGAGAAGAGAAAACCTGCTGGACTGCTACTGGTCTCAGTAATCTCACTCTTATTTTGAGGATGTCTTTGTTTCAACTGAGGAGGAATAAACAGGGAGGGGAAAAACTGGATTTCAAAAAAGAGTCAGATGAGATAAAAATGGTGGGAGAGAGAAAGAGAAGCTGTGTCTTTTAAGCCAGAAGATACAAATACAACCCTTGACATTACCAGCATTTGTGCACGTGAGTTGTCTCCTTCACTTAAAGGGGGCTGATCACAAAGTAACAGCAACCAGAAGAGAACAACGTGGGGTATCCAGTCCTGCATGCAAAGAACCAAGAGGTGGACTGCTGCCTAACCATGAGCACACTCCCAGCCCTACCAAATGAAACCCCAGGTCTGCTGATTCTGCTGGTCCTGGCACTCTACATGAAAGCTCTCTTACCTTCAGCAATGCTCAGCTAAGGCGAGTTAATTCTTTAAATGAGTTCCTACTGTGTTTGAATAAAGGAGAAATGCTGGCACTTAATTAATAAGGAAGAGTGCTTAGAGAAAGGAAAGAAATAGGCATGCCTGACTTGCTAGACACAAGAAAAGCACTAGTAGTGGTCCAAAGAGCAAAAACTGGGTGAAGTTAGTGACAACCGAAAAGACAAAGAAGTACAAAGGGCGCACTGAGAAGCTTAAACTGTGTATTTAGAAGTTATTTCTTGTTGTGTTCGACTTCTGCTTCTTGTGTCTAATAGTTTATTTGTGTCTTCAGACCCCATTCAGTATAAAAGACCACTTGGCATTGCAGGCTTTCTCTTTAGGATATCTGGCAAACTGACAATATAAGGAAGCAGAAGCTGAGGGCTCCAGTAACTTTTTCCCTGTCTGAGGTCCCATACCTGTGAAGTCACCCAGCAAATATCCAAGCATATGCTGTTCAACATGCATGGGCTACAGTAAATGATACTTTCAATACTGCATACCCAGCAACATCTAAAAGGTGACTCTTCAAAGCTGGCATCAGGATTACTTGAAAACAGCCAAGAAGCTACAGTATCAGAAGGGAAGCAAAGGCTCACCATAAAGGATGTACCCGTGCAGCCTAAGCTTATGCTAAAGGAGGTAAATCTCTCTTGCTCAGCTCCACAGAGATACTTCGAAATAGAGCTCAAACACCTAGTGTGACAGACAGGGTCCAGTAACTGTTGAGAACTTCTTGCCTTGCCAAGGTGTCAAGTCTTACACACTGAAAGTGAGACAAACAACCGACACCAACCACACAGGGTTTTGCAGCACTCTGCTGCAGACCCCTTCACAAGAGAAGCTGCTCTCTTCCTGCTCCCCCACCTCTCGCGGTCACACTGTAGTTAACATAAACTGTGTTTCAGCCCAAGATGGTGCTCACTCTCCACCATTATCAACCACTGCGTAGATTTTCGAGGCTGTGGCAGTTTGTCCAGTTCATGCTGGCAGGGGAACAGCAAGACCCCACGCTGGCACACTGCGATACTCTGCTTTCTTCCACCTTGCTCTGCTGCAGAACAGTAACAACAGCACCCTCCGCTGCCCACGGCCATGAATACACCTGCAGTAAAGGGACTGATAGGAGCCGCTGCTAGATCTGTTATGCTAATATACCTTTTTACTAAACATACTAATAGGTCATGCTCTCTAGTAGTGGCCTCCAGCTGCCTCCAGTCACTACACCATGCATACCTTAAAAGCAGAGGCGGAGACTATAAAGCTTATGCACAGAAAGCACACTTAATAACAAGATCCATAACCTGTGCTACTGTATACAGAAAGATGTATTTCCCAAGCACATTGATCCTAATTAGCACTTCAGTTATAGTACCAACCTCATCTGGGAGCTTGCAATGAGAAGTTCAATCAGCTATTATCATCACTGTATTTTTTCCTCCAAGATTCCCACCAATTGGATATGTGCAAAACTCAACCAAAAAAAAAAAAAAAAAAAAAAAAGAAAAGAAAAAGAAAAAGAAAAAGAAAAAGGAAAATCTAAGCCATTACACATGATGAAGACAGGGTGTCTGTGTGCATGACAGTCAGGCAAAAATGTCTTTCATTTGATCCAAAAAAATAAATAGAGACTCTCTGTGATGAAACACATTTAACATATTTGAACTTGTTTTGTTTTGTTTTGGTTTTTTCCCTTTGAAGATCATTTGCATACTAATGATCTAAAAGTCCTTATTTTGTATAGGTACAGAAACTCTTTGGCCATACCGAGGTATCCAATAATAAACCCCTAAAAGTGCATGCATAATGATTTACCGAAACCATTTTATGACCTCATAACATATTTCTTTGGGGGAATATTTTCTTTTATTTTAGAATATGTGCATTCAAGCAGGTTAATAGTTTATTCTTATTTTAGTGGCTGCTCCTGCAGAACAGCAATGACTCCAACTGATGTGTATATTTGATTCTGGTTACTCTTACCAATTACAAACCCAAAAATACCTAGACTGGAAGAGGGAAATGTCATTTAGAGACATTTTATTTGCTTACTGTAACTACATGTAATTTGAATATTTATGTGGCATTTAAATGGATAGACTGCACTTGAAATGCTCTCCAAGATCATGTGAGTGGATAGACACAGCCTACATATGCAGTGACTAAATTAATACTTACCACAAATTCCTGGACACACCAGTGTAAGAATTCCCATTGGATTGAATCTTCAGTCACTATATTACACGAACTTGAGTGAAGTCAATATGTACAGTGACTTCAACTAAGAAAAAAATCGTAATTTCCAAGACAGAAATATAGCCCTGAGTTGTGCAGTAAAACCAATATTATCTGTCTCTCTGCCCAAAAAACACAAGTGATGGCACCATTAGTAAACTTGCCCATTCCAATTCTAGTGATGCTCAAGCTTTTTTTCTAATAATCTGGCATTGTGTAGGTTCTTATGTAATTTAAAAATGCTTTTATTTTGCATTACCAAAATGAACGAAAGAAATTCCTCATAAAATTGCTTAAATGTAAAAAATAGTGAAAAAAGTGGTTGGTGCTAATCAAAAACAAAAAATACGTAATGAAAACTAACACAGTCAGACTGTTAAGTCTGTATCACTTGTATCGCTTCCTTATTAATCTCTGTATTTTACAGTGACTTAAAAAAGGCTGAGAACTTTCCATGGTCTCTGTCAGCGTTTACAAGAGAAAGCATCAAAGGAGAGAGCGTTGCTTTATTTTTTAATGGAAAGACTTTTTTTTTTTCTTTTCAAAATACACCTAATTTCTTTGTAACTTTAAATTCACTTTTTTTAACCACTATTATTCACTTTTGATATACCACTATAAGACTTCTATAAAGAGGACATGCTGTGCAAATAATATCCCAACATATGGCAATCCCGACAAGCACAGGCAATTATTTAAAATCACTTTTGATTTTAGCCTTGTCATTAATGCCACCGACTGCTGTCTCTTTAGTACATCTCCCACATTTAAACTGACAAATTAGGTTATGCATATCTCAAAACATTTCATACTGATTAATCAAACTCAAATTCAGCTGCTGTTTCTTTCCTTAGGGTAGTTTGAAATTCTGTATATTTTTTCTCTTAATTTACCAAGCAGCTGCACCCTTTGCCTAGCTGAGATTGAGACATTCATTACTCTTTTAAAAAGGGGCAACAAAATGTGAAAATAAAACAAAAGACAGCAGTTTCTGATGGAACATTTTCTGCAGTGGCATGGTTGAGATGAAGCAAATACAGCTGCACATAAGAACACACATCTTAAAACATTTTAATAGCAAAAATGATTGAAGTCTTTTTACTGCAATGTTGTCTTTTCTGTAAGAGGATTGGAAATCTGCCATTGCACCATACTGAATTTTGCTCCCAAATAAACTACAGCCAGCACAGCTGGAGGTGACAGAAGTGTGTCCAGGATAAATACCTACTCCCTGCCCTCCATCCCAGCTGTTAAGTCATTCTACCCCTTTTCCTTTCACAGCATGCAGCACTGGACAGCTTCTACCCTCTCCTCTCTGCAAAGCTCCTCAGATCTCCTCACTGAGTAATTACAAAGCCCTAATATACACCCTTACTCAAACCCTTAGTTTACTAAACCCCAATTCGCATACATTTTACACCCTACAACAAACCATATCACTTCCTAACTACTCTGATTCCTCCTAGAACACTTATTGCACTACCACTCTATCCTCTGAATGAAGCAAGGATCCTGGGGGAAAAACAGTCACTAAAGGTAACAGCAAAAAGCACTTGCAAAGGGTTTCAAACAAAACATGCATTTGCAACCTTAATTCATAATTTTCCTAATCTTTAAATAACATCTTATTGCATAATAATTACATAATTTATTGTCTAGTTATAATTTATATTTATATTAACATATAATATTGCTACAGAATGTATTTCTTTTTATAACTGTAATTGTATTGCAAATGTATTATTAAATATGATTAAGGAGTTAGAATTGCAGCTAAGATGGTTATTTAAAATAATAAACTTACAGACACAAAGAAAAGAAATGGGAAAGCCAAAGTTGTTGCTACTCACATGATGACGCCCAACAACTTGCTGTGAGAATCTAACAAAGCTCCCCACAGGTTAACAGGTCTGTATGGCGCTTACTTTCCCCAAGCAGAGTTTCTTTCTTGAGCAGCCCCTGCAATAGCACCTGCAGCTCTGCTGCTTCACACTCTTTTCAGTTTTTTCACACTTCCACAGTTCTCTGCCCCACCATTGGGGGAATTTGTTCAGCTGGGCCCCTGGAAGCCTAATGCATTTCATGTTCTGTCACAGTACAAAAAAACATAAATATGATTTCATTATTCAATTCATGAAATTATCATCGTCCATTTTACTGTGTTAGAAACAAAAGTAGCTCCATATACAAACATACAGTATATTCTCAGCACTTTCCCCCCAGTAAACCCAGTTTTTGTTAAGCCAGCTACTGTAATTTTTCACATTAAGGGATTCTAATGATGTTAAGGAGGAGACAAAGCTGTGTTGATTTGTGCACTGAGCCACAGTTCATGAACACGTAAAACCCTGCAGAAGCAATCAGAAGAAAGAGCGGGACAATCCTGGTTGCTGCTTTGCAACAGGGATGAATCAGGAAAAGCTGGTTTTTGGGACAGGAAACCAACCGCCTGGCTAAATGCAGCTGGCTGAAGACATTAACCTATGTAACAACTTCTGTTTCTTTTCCGGGGGAGTTTTACGAAGAAAACACCCCTCTTTACAGGCAGGCGGTTCAAAAAAGCAGATGCTCTCAGGACACGCAGTCCCGGAGAGAACAGAAAACTCATCCTTCTCAGGAGATCATCAAAACCCCTTGCTCCTGTATCTCTGAATGCCGTACGTGGCAGCCTTAACAAACGAACAAATAAATGACCCACAGCACACAGTTAGTCCCCTCGCACCCTCCGGGGTGGGAGAACAGTACCCGCCGCACACGCTGAGGTAACCCCGACGGGCCCGCGCCGCCTGCCGCCGGTTCCAGCCAGCTCCGGGCAGCGCCGCAGACACCGCGCCGCGCCACCAGAGGGCGCCGTGGTGCTGGAGCCACCGCGCTTGGCTGGCCCCCGTGAGTGGAGCGGCGCTGAGCTCCTGCCCGTGGCATTGGACGGGAGGGGCCGCCAGGGACCCCCCTCACCGCACCCTCACACCCCCCTCACCGCACCCTCGCACCCCCGTCCGTTCCTCTCGGGGCCCGCGGCTGCCTTCGAGCCTCCATCTCCCGACCCGTGGTGACATGGGTGTAGGGCCGTGGGCACTCCCACAGCGAGGCAGCTGCGGGAGGCTGTGAGGGCGCCTTCTCTACCCCTTGCTGTCGGCAGAGGTCGACTAGAGCCTTGAAGTGAAGGATCCCAGACTGCCTTCATCTCTTTCATGCTGATGGCGGGGCATCTCGGAGGGAGTGAGGACACAGCTCAGCCCGGGCAGCTGTAGTTACCATGCTCTGCCCTGCCAGGTAAGGTGCCAGCTGTCTCCCATTCTTCTAATTGAACCTGGGGGACCTACCGGAGTCCGTTGCCCTCAGGTATAGGGTAATGGCTTGTACAAGTCATACAGCAGCAGGGAAGTAGCAGTGCAAACACACACGTGTATCACTTGTATGTTGTATGCTATGTTCATACGTGTATGGGGCAAGGAAGGGTGCTGTTGGCTGAATACCGTGTGTTAAATTTTGAACACAAATTTGCTGTGAAGGTTTGTTTGCAATTTGGTTTTTAGCCCAGGAGTTACATTTGGGTCTTTGCAGAAATCTTAAGTACAGATTTATTAGTGATCAAAGAAACCTCATCCTGTAGGAATTCATCCCTAACCTGTAGATTTGGCATATAGATCAGGAATTCTTTGTTCCTCTGTACAGCTACATCACCTTGCAGACCCAGACATGATCCTTTGCTTCCAGCCACAGTGGCCACCACTTTCCACTCTGTTTTTATATCCGAGAAAGGCCAGCTTGGAGTCTCTCACCAACAAAAATGTCTTAATCACTACTCTAAGTATAGCCCTATAGCTGTCAGGTTTCTACAGCAGCCACTCAGAACAGCCTTGCCAAATGAAGTTTTGGACAGTGAGGAACCACCAAGCTGCTCAGGCCATCTGTGAGCCCACTTCCTACCATCACACAGTCCTCTGAGCTAGTATCAACTGAGTTAGTATCAACTGGAGTAGATTTAGGATATTGGAGTTAAAAAGCCTCTCCAGACATTGCCCTTGAGAAGGATGCAGCAAGATTCATGGCTTGTTGCTTCCACAGCTGAATTCTTAACTGCTTGAACAAGCAGATAATCAGGGCTGAAGAAGATGATTTCTTACATGTGGGGCTTTATTAGCTCTGAGCTCGGTGCTTCTTATTGTTTGAAGCCAAAGGAAGAAAATTATTTCACTCCCTTTGCTGGATGTGGCTAAAATCATCCCTATTTAAATGGAATTTATTCTTTACTTGTCAAGGTTGTTTCCTGCCAGCATGTGCCATAGATGACATGAAAACCCAGACATTGTGCCAAGTGATCTTTAACACTCAAATCCACTTCCCTCTTTTGTCAGTCCACACCTAATCCACCTCCCTTTTCCAGTCAGCTCATACCCAGCTGACCGATATATCTAAGGGAATCCCCACTCAAGGGAAATACCTAACTGCTTTACTTCCTCTTTTATGGGTTTTTCCAGTGGGGGGTGGGAAGGAGTGAAAAGAAGGGGGTAAACCATAAGTGAAAGAAAGCAGAGAAGGCTACCAAAGGAGATAACTTGGGCTAACACGGGTTTAAGGATCCTTCTTGGTTATGGAGGCATCTGGGAAACTGAAGGCCACAAAGAACAACTTAAACAGTGAAAAGCAACAAATTCTTTCCATTGCTCTTTAATCTTAGCTCCAAAGGTGTCTCAGTCTTGTTTTATACCCCAAGGAACATGCAGCATGGTCAGAAATTTCATGGTGTTAAAGACTTTCTTACCAGTCTGGAACGCAGACTGCATCTCTGAGCTTGAGTCTGCTCCTATTGCATGCTGTACAATGGAGAAGTCTGCAGGAGAGTGTGAAATCTATGTATAACCACCCTAACAGAAACAAAACTCCAAAATGAAAAAAAAGCACTGACGTTCTGATGCTTCTGTTTCACTGAATCTGCCTCTTTCCATCTTCTATTCACTGGATAATGTATTTAAATCTTCTAGAAATTTTTCTTCTGGTCAAGTATTGGGTGAAATTATGAAACCACAGTCTTCTTGCTTTAAAGCTACTTGCATTAGTCTGATCAGTTTGTGTGGTGAGTTCCTGCCCTTGATTCATAGGCATTACTTATTTGAAGCCAATGGAAGCTTTGGCTGCCTTAAGGATTATGGGTTAAGGCCCTACATTTGTACTGTTGTATGCCAATGTATGACCTAAATGAGATTAGAATAATAAATCCTGATTTATTATGAGGGCTTTATTTAGATACGTTTTGAGTATGAGGTCTGTGTCAGGATTAATAGTGAAATCTAACATGCCCAGGCACAGAGAAAGCCCAACAATGAAAAGACATTTTTTCCCTTGAGAAAATGGGTTCCCAGCCATTGGTTTGGCTTTTGCCAGAGTTGCTAAATGCTGAATGGCACAGAGACACTGGATCTCAAAGATGGTTACATAGTCTGTGATTTGGAGATGAGCCCACACCAAATGAAGGGCAGAAGTATCCCATCAGCAGTATTTTCCAAAGATAATTACTCATGCTGTGCAATGCAGTAGCATTCAAAAAGCTTCAAATGTAAGGTTTTCAGAATCCGAAGGCAAATGAGGAATTACAGTTTCAGGATTTACTGGCTTAATTCATACATCTTGTTGAGCAGGCGGGCACTAGTTTTTTGCTTGCCCTGTAGTTAAATCAGATTCCTGAGCATCTTCCAAGGGAATGTCCATTGTTTTCAGCATTTTGGCCAGCATCTCTAATCAGGAAATATGACATCATGTCATGTAATACACCAAATTGCAATGGCCTAAGCATTAGATGCACAATGTGTCTGCTTACAGCAAATAGTTAATTTTGTGTATTCTAGTGGCAGCATTACTAAAGGCTTCAGAAGAATTTGCCTTTCCAAAACCCAAACATATTTAAATTGGAATGAGTGGACCATGCAGATGTGAGCTGGTATATCTGCAGGACACAGAATGAAGAAAGAGGAGGTGTATATGTTGTGACAAATTTGGGTGAATTAAATCATCATGAATTCCACAGTACCACTGCCTTTTGTCTAATTCAGAGAGTCTTAATACTCCCACTCTCCACCAGCTATCTTGACACTATCTTGTTCAATGTCAGATTTTTGTCCCACTTTTTTTTGAGTAGAAGTAGCATGAATTATTTCCTTCAAAATGTTATTGTCTAGTTTTGTAATCATAGGCTTTATGGAGCGAGGAGCAAAAGAAAGTGTTGAACCAGAATTGCATTTTCTTTTTCTTTGGTTTGGCAAGAGGCCTGCTTATCTGAAAGCCTCTTCTGATATATTTCAGTTGGGGTGGAACTGGATGAAATGGGCCCTCACAATTTTTCAGATAACCTGAGGGAAAAGCAGCTTTTGAAGAAGGACAGACTTTAAGGTCCAGCTATGATACTTTACTCAGTACTTGAGGTTTAAACTATAAGAGCCCGGTATTTGTAAGAAACACAATTCAAGAAATCATGAGACCTCAAAAGAATGAGAAGCCTGCCAGTGTAACTGAGGACAAACTCTCTGGACTACCACAGTATAAAATCAAAGATGAAGATCACTCAGTATCTAACAAAATCTTAAATTACTCTATTTTCTTTACTTCTTAGAAATGCTCTTTTCTGCAAAACTCTTTCTAGAAGGCTATTTGAACCACTGAGAGTCATTAGGTGCAGAGCTCTTTAGCAAACAGTGATTTACTAACAATCTTGCCAGCAAATTTATTAACTGCAAGTGACATCAAAGATGAGCAGTCTAGACCTCTCTGCTCAGGAGCAGGGCAGCAGTTCAAGTTGCAGAATCCAGATACTTTATGTTATCTACCTTTTTTCATTTCAAGTCAAATAGCAGTGGGACAGCATAGCTAAGCAAATTTTTAAACCCTTGAGTTCCACTCAAGTTTATTCTCTTGGACAATGACCCTTAGAAAGAAAACAGTAACAGGAACAGATCACCTGGAATTGCTCAACATCCCTGGACAGCAGCAGGAATGTACTGAAGACCAAGCAGTGACTGGACTTCTTAAGCACTGGAAAGCTACATGGGGAGTTTGGTCTATCAAGAAGATAGTTGTAATACTGCAATGCACTGTTTCCCAACCAACCTTTGCTCACCTACTGGCGAGGACACGTCTGTGATGCAGACTGTGTGACCACTGTTCTTTGCTGCCCCTTGGCAACACCTGACCCAAGAGAGAAGCACCTTTCTTTGGCTGTTTAAAACATGCTGCCCATGAAGCATGAGTTGGCAATCACATTCACAAAGGCAGTAAGGTAAACCAGAAGCTTGTTGAATAGAAATGGATTCCTGCTTCTCTTTTTCATATACAGTTTATAATATTCTTCAGGCATGTGACAGTCTCAAAATCCTGGTGGCTTTGCTACTGGTATGCTGTGGAAGCCTTTACCCTCATTTAGCAGGTTAAAGTCTTACAGGACAAGCTGTGAAGAGTTATTATAGGTCACTGATAAAAAGCAATAGAGTACTTATGGCCACCGGGGGTTAGTGTTAGCCACAAGCATAATCAGAAAGTTTATGCTGAAAGTAGAGAGGTGGTGTGTAACCCACTGAATTTATTATCACTGTACTCTGGCCTCTAGATAGTGCATGTGTGCACTGGGGTTGTGAAGACCAAGGGATGTATAAGGCAGGCCTATTAGTGGAACTGGGAAAGGTTAGGAAGAGGTTTTCCTTGTCTGCCAGAAGGAAGTATGTATCAATCTAGGAGAGATGTTTTTCTGATCTGGGAGACAGAGCCTTCTGCAGTATGTATTGAAATATATATTGTTGTATCTATTCTATTTGTTACATATGTATGCTGTCTAAGCTCCTGCCCAGACCCTTTATCTTCTCCATTTTTGCGTAATGAACGTGACGGCCTGAAGACAGACAGCTTCTCTGACAAACTTGCTTCAGTAATTGCTCAGTTTTCCATGTTCTATCCTGGTTTTGAGTAAATTTTACTTTTTTTCCCAGGAAATACACAGGGTCTAAGAGCAGGTGTTAATTTAAAATTAAGTCCGAGTTTATTTATGTTGAATCTATAAAATTCTCTTTCTGTGCAAAGCTATAATGGATCTCTGTACGTGTACATGATTTTTAGGGATTCAATGTTTCTTATCCTCTCTCCTCTTTCCCATCATTCATTTTGTGTTTTGTGTGTTTCTAGAGGTAGTCAAATCAACACAGCCACTTGGTGGGTGCTGTGTATCACCCTGCCTCTGTAAGCTGTTTATCCAGGATTTCCAAAGCTGACTGCTCCTGGTAAGGATCTTAAAATCATATCTAGACACCATAATAGAAGTGACCTGATTTACAGAAGCACTTGGAACCCACAGATCCCTTTCTAGTCAATGGGAGCTGTGTATGCTTAGTACCTTCAAAATCAAACCATTTATTTTTCAGTACCTAAACACGGATTTTGGAATATAGCTTTAAGTGTTCAGTGTGGGTATTTTTAGAGCAGAATGGATTTTACTTAGAGATCTTTTTCAGGGACTATGCAAACTTATATATACTGTGTTTATATAAATAAGCACAGTTACAAAATTCGTCTTTTTCAACAAAACAGTAGTTCTGAACTCCTGTTGGGGTGAGGCATTAACAATAGAAATCATAGTTTCAATTAGTACTCAGTATCGGTACCTGCATTCCCTGAACGCTGTGTCAGTTCATTTCATGGACTCTTTCACTAAAGGAATCTTTTTCCACTGCTCACCAAACATGTGGGGTCCTCCCTGGGGATCATTCCAGGTAACAAGGACTTCTTGTAATCATCTTACTGTAAATGATAGAACAAAGCATGGCAGTAATCCAGCCAACGCATGTCTGAAAAACCTTGTTGTCTGATCGTATATAGTGCTATACACGACCTAGAGATAATGAAGCGTTTCCACCACACTACAAATGTCTAAACCGCTCAGTTTCAGTTCTCACTTCTCACCCCCATGAGTCAAATCCAGCAGCCTGTCATAGCACCTATTAAGTTATAGATTTAATCCCAAGGGCACATCTGCACTACTGTGGGAAGGTATGTCTGTCTGGTCGGCTGTTGCCACAGTGATGACACAAATAGGCAACAACCAGGAAGAAAGTAACCTGTAGCTGCGTGCATGCTTTGGTGAATTTGAGTATTTAGGGGGTTTTATTTGTTCCTGTATGCACTACGTTTGAAAGCCCTGATGTGCCTTTTCTTCCATTCTAATGAAATATTTATGTTAGAAGAAAAAAGAAGTTACAGAATGTGTTAAATTTTCTGTAAATTGTATGTTTCTTATAAACACAAAGGTTTCTGCAATGCAGAGCTGAACTGTTACAGCTGATTACAATGGTTTCAAATTTATTAGTACTGTAAGGTACTAAAAAATATTCCTAACGAATTGCATATAAATAAAGTGCTTGCTAAACAGGAAACAAGACAAAAAAAATCTGACCAAGATACGATGTGGCTATCACAGGGAAAATGTCAGGTACTTGCTTCTTGTGGAAAATAGAACATTACTTAACTAATTGAAAATCCAGATAATTTTCCTTAGGGGAAAAAATAAAAATCAGCAGTAAGCTGTTCAGGGGCTGGTGGATTTCTTTGTTTCTTGAGAATGGTAAAGATTCGTGCACAGACATCAGCAAAGGGCAGCTTTCTGAGCTGTTCCCTGCCAATTGCTGACAAAGGCAGTCCTAATGAATCATTCTGAATAGTGATCATGTGCTACCAGCCCACAGTGAGCTGCCAAAGAGGAAGTGCAGCTTGTTTTCTTTCATTTTCTTGATTCCTATGCTGTAGGAAGATGAAAGGAGAAGGAGGAGGAGGCAACAGCGGCAGCCAAACTTAATAAATAATTCTGACGATTCCTGATATCAAATGGAGGCCCCTGAGTGGGACCCACTGAAAAATGACACCCTTCCGCCGACCCTGACGCCAGCTGTCCCTCCGTATGTGAAGTTGGGCCTGACCATTGTATATACTGTTTTTTATTCACTGCTTTTTGTGTTCATCTACATCCAGCTCTGGCTGGTCCTTCACTACAGGCACAAGAGGTTCAGTTATCAGACTGTCTTTCTGTTTCTGTGCTTGTTTTGGGCCTCTCTCAGGACTGTGCTCTTTTCATTTTACTTCAAAGACTTTGTGACAGCAAATTCTCTCAGCCCCTTCATCTTCTGGCTTCTCTATTGCTTCCCAGTCTGCCTCCAGTTCTTCACCCTGACCCTGATGAATCTTTACTTCACTCAGGTAAGCAACAGATATTTGGTTGATTAAATCTTGCAGAATGGTAAAGCATTATTTTATAAGAATCATACGAAAGATGTAAAATGTAATTTACAAATGTACCTTGGTAATGCAAAAAGAAAATTTCAGGTTTTCAGTTGGGAATTTTAACTTTTGATACATACGCAGGAGATCAGTGTTACAATGAAACTGGAACCTGAAGTTATCATTTCAGAAATGGCAAATAATATATATATATGTACTGTTTATTTAATGGGTGTCATTTAATTTAAAGGTTGGGGAAAGAATGTACAGGGGAGCTTGAAAACTGGACTCCCAAAATTCTATTCTGTTATTATAATTTTATTACTGTTGGTGTTATTAGACTTCATAAACCTCCTGGTTTAGCATTTCTGATCTCTGTCAGTCAGAATTATAGTATCAAATTTTGCTGAAACTGTTTTTCACAAGTTGGCTTATATGTTTCTGAGTGAGATTTCTGTTCTGTGCATCACATTCAAAGATCGAGTCCTGCTGCAGACCCAAATTCCTATCATCATCTGTATTACAAATAGCAGTGACTCTGGACCCCGGTAAGTGCTAAGCGCTGTACAAAGAGACACCCTCTTTTTCAAGGACACTGTGATGTGAAGGTAAATTAGCTGTATAATGGGTTAAAGGAAATTGTATCTCCATTTCAGAAGCAGGTCTCGAGAGTGTACCTGTGCTGCGGACAGCTAAGCCAGATGAGTTAGGCTGCACAGCACTCCAGGTTGCTGCTGTTAGACTTGCTTGGAAGTGTTTATGGTGAACGTGGGTATCTTGGCACTGGGCTCGGAATGGGATATTGGCATGCTGAGGCAAAGAAAGTCTGCGGAGCTAGCCTAAGATCACACAGGGAGCTTGCAGGAAGGCAGGGAGTGGATTCCCTATCTCCTCAATCCCACTAAGGTGCCAGGAGCAAGAAGCCAAGCCTGCATTCAGACCCTTGTCAAAGTCCCTTTTCCCAGTGTAGGGGTAGTTGGCCAGGAGAGCACCCCCAGCAGTGCTTAGGATGCTTTGGGTGTTGCTGTGTGCCCCATTTGGAACCAGCTTGGTTTTGGGCCTGGGTACTTCTGTAGTACCTAGAGTATTTAACAGTGCTCTATAGTGATGACAGGCATGTCAGTCCTGAGCAGCCTGGCTGGAGAGATCAGGCCATTTGTGAGAGCTGCCATCTCAGAATTGAAAAAGCAGCAATGGTAAGCATGGCAGCTTTAAGAAGATCACTTGAATTGTAGAGGGTATTAAATACGTAGAACCACATACACAGTTTGTGCTTAGGTTTACTTTTCTGGATTCAGTGTCTGAAACACCTGCTAACTCAACCTGCTTTGCTCTCTGGGACTTGAGTTATATTAAGGGATTACAGGAACCTTTCATCTACATGCTACTCAAATTCAGCTCAGGCATGTGGTGACATATGCTTTATCCCATAGCTATTGTGAGAATTATTTGATAATGGTGCAGTTCCACAGGGGCAAATGTCCACCGTCGCACAGCCCATCCCCATCACTGGGACTAAGTCATAGCCCTAGGTCAGATTCTTCCCTCTGACACACATGTAGGCCTGCCATAGAAGTCTGGAGGCAGAATGCAGCATCCTGGCTCTTCACCAGAAGAAGCTGAGCTTGGCGTGAGCACAGAGGGGCACAGCAGCCTGCACTCTGTGCATTAGAGTGCCAGCACTCAGAGGCTCGCTGTTGACAATAACTCATTCCTTTCACATAAGGAAGATCTAGAAAGAGGGCATACAGAATGCACACATATGTCCTTTTAAATTATTTTTGGCATTGCTGTCTGATCTCACTCAGGAAGTACAAGTCAGTGGTGGGAAACAGAAAAAAAAATGCTAAGGCTATTGATTCTACCTCTGAGACAATTTCTGCTTTGTCATCATGAGTCCTCATGATCTTCCTCTGAGCCCCTCTGTAAAAGAGTATAATAGTTACCTGTCTTGAAGAGCTGTTGTTAGGCTTTTGAAACGATATTTGCAAGGGACTTGCAGAGTTCATGATGTGCGTCATCATCTTTAGAGATTGTGGGCCACTGTAGACAGGCGTATTATTAGAATTGCTGTTTGCTTTAGAGCTGGTTGCTCCCAGTGAAATCTCATCTCAAACATCTTCCCAGCCAAAACAAAGCGTTAAGAAATAGAAGCACAGCCATTGTACAACATATAGCGTAAGACACAGAATAAGTGCTCATATTTTTAATTCACTGTTATTAATTATTCTAACCATGAAAAGGTGGTTTGGCTTGAAATTCAGCATCTTCTTGAGACTGTATATTTAATGTGCATCTAGCTTTCCACAGCAGGCAAGCAAGAACTAGCGCGAAAGGGGTGGGGATAGAGAATTTTGTTTTCAGTAATGGCTTATAACTTCACAGACCTGTTCAGAAGGAACTTTTATCCTTTTTTTCTCTAGAAGGCAGGCAGGAAGGGTCTGCAGCTGTGTCTCATTGCATGAAAACCATGCTACTTTACTGGTTCTTAGCCAGAGGGAAAGAAGGGATCTATGTATAGTACAGGGACAGAGGACTGTAAGAGACTTTACGGATCTCTGGAATTTGCAGGTGTTTATCATCTGCTGTAGAGCACCCACCATTTCTAAATGTGGCACTGCTAGGAAAACTTCTAGACATGGATGTGAGAAATAAAAATGATTCAAACTATATTGCAAATCCTCCTGGCCAAACAAGAAACCTCATTTGGCAAGTGCCTGAGGGCATTTTTCAGATTAATAAGCACCTTCGAACTTGACAGAAAGTTAGCCACAACTGTTCACATTTTAATAGGTACCCCAGAGCAATGGGGACACAAATTTCAACTGTAGTTCATGTGTAGCATGACAAATAAGCCACAATGACGTCAGCACAGCAGGGGTTGTTCCAAGACTTGAGCATCAGCAGATACAGCAGAAGGATCCGTAGTATATTGGGGCAGGTTGCTAGAACAGGGGACCTATGGATGAAAGGGAAGTTACAATCAAAATAGTTTTGACTCAGAACAAGAGATCTTTGGGTTAAAAGGCAAATTCAGGGTCCTTTGCTGTCGTCTTGTTGCCTTACTAAGGGCAGAATAGAAAGGGTGCTGCAGATATGGCCTATGTAATATTAGCTCCTCTCAGAAATCCCATACAGGAGAAAATATGTGCTTTCTAGTGAGAGCACTACACTTATTAGAATTTATTAGTCCTTTGTGTGTATTCACTCTCATGTCAAAAAAAAAAAAGAAATAATGTGACCTACCCTCTCAGGATAAGCCTCTGTCTGCTTAGAAATCGTTGAACTAAATCTCAAGTGAAGATCAGATCCAGTGGCACTTTTGTAAAACAATAGAAAAACACTGGCAAATAACTGCATTGTACCAAGCCAGAGCAGTTCCCTGATCTTAATCCATCAGATAGGGAGCTGAAGTGTGTGTTTCCACCTACAGAGACCAAAAAGCCCATGGATATTTTTGGCTCACACCTGCAGCTCCCACAGGTTTATTCTGCTGCTTGATAAAGCAAAGGCTGCAAATCAGCAAATAAGGCAATTTCCACTTTCAGTGACTCCAGGCAGTGAGGATGCTAGGACTTGGGCATTCTTTTCCTGATGTCCTGCTTAGCCAAATCTTTCCTGCCCCTGACAAGAGGAGACTGAGATGAGTCCTCAGGCTTTACAGTCAGTACAGTGCACAAAAGTGTAAAGAGGCTCTATGAAGTCAAATAAGAAGTTGCCTTTTTTGGTGTGTGTTGAGGGGAGAGCAGAGAAGGGTTTGCTTCATTTCGTCCTGTTTGCTCAGATTTTACATTTCCCAGGGGAACAGGATACAAATGGAGCAGGAGGGGAGTTTGGATGCAAGGTTATAGACTCAAGAAACAAGGTCAAGGCCAAAGACCGTGAGCCATAGAGGATGCTGGAAGTCCCAGGCCTGCCCCATGGCCAGTCATAGCAAATCATTTGATGGTTGGTAGGCTTATCTTCAGGTTGGGAACTTCTCCAGGAACTAAGGAACATGGTTCTGAGCTAAAGAACTCTGAGGCCATATGGGTGGAGAAAGGCTGGTAGGCAGATTTACTTCTTCCTCCTCCTTAACCAGTTTCCCTTTTCTCCAGATTGAGAAGCTTACCTTGCCTCCCAGGCAGGGCTGATAAAATCAGGGACTTTCAAATGAAGAGAAATTGCACAGAGGAAGACAGTGTAGAGGGGAGCTGCCATGCTGGAGGGGCCTGGCAGGGTGGGGAAAAACCAGCACAAGGCTTTCAGGTAGATTACGTGTAGCTGAGTGGAACTGGGGTACGTGTTAGCTCTGGAAGGAAAATTAAGAGAACTTCTCTTCTTCTAACCACTGGGCACAGCATTTCAAAACTAATACCACCTGTGAGAGGACAGACCAGGCTTTTTGTTTAGGAGAAATATTTATTTCTTAGTAGGAATGAATGTACCCTATATTACAAAGCCTATTATAAATTTAAAGCGTATTTTAGTTGTACATAGAACTACACAGGAGTCTAACTATGGAGAGTAAGGCATCAGCAAATATGTTGAGTGTCAGACACTGCCCTCAGTATTGGATCTACAGGAGACAAATTGCAGCTGCAGGCTGACAGCATCTGACAGCATCTAACATGAAGAATGACATTATTTGACTTAGAAAATAATTTGATAGGAAAGCTACACATGCAAGTTTACTGTGGCTGGCTGCCCATGGTGGTCCCTGTCCTTTCAGAGCTTTTGTTACCAAGTGACACAAAGCCCATGTCTCTAGACCCTACAATCCATGTAGAGTTTAGAGAACAGAGGGACAGCTTGCATGTTTTGGGGAATTTGATCCAAATGAGAGAATGAACAAAGGAGAAAGAGAGAAAGGGGAAGGGGGCCTGGGACAGGAAGATACACAGCAAGGTTTGCAAGAAAGGTGTATGGGCTAATGGTGAGGGGTTATGGGCCTGCATGAAGTTGTGGTGTATTTTCAGCATGCAAATAGAAGCTTTCATGTAGTATGACAGAGGAAGAGAGGGGCCATGGTGAAAGGAACTGGGAAAGAAAAGTACATGCTATGTTCCTTATGGAGCTTTTGAAGTGAGAACTGGTAAATAAAGCTGAACTTCATTCCTGTGCAAAGGGCCAGCTTGAGACATATGTAAGCACTTAACATACCTGAGGCTTTTTGGTAAACTAAGCTGTGGCTGCTGTAAAAGTGAATTGATCAGCTAGCAGAAGAGGTACAGTGAGGTTTGTGGCAGCCATCATGTCGGTTTAGCTAAATCAGAGCTGAAACTCCGAAAACCAACTTTCAGCTGAAACTGAAAATTCCTCCAGTGAGATTCTCTTTCTCTTTTGCTCTGGGAATATGTGACTTGGCTTTGACACCTGTTTTACTGATACTGATAGGGCCAGAGTGGCTGTTGATTTAACTTTCACAACAGTACCTGGAACCCCCTTAAGCTGCAGCAGCCTGGCCCTGTCTGCTTACTGTGCTGCCCAGCAGTTCTGCAGAGCTGTCTGCAGCTGAGCTGCTGATGGGCTCTCATGCCATCCACACTGCTCCTCTGCTGGGGCCTGGTAAAATGCCTTTAAGATCAGCTGTTTACATCAGCTTCTGCATCAGAAATTTTCCCTGGCTCTATGAAGGGCTTCTTGGAGTCTTTTTGTACTGCTGCAGCTTTGTATGCCAGACGGATACCTCAGGGGAGTGGAGGAGGGAGTGTGGGAATCTAATTTGAGGTTTTCAGTCCTTCGGCAAAAACAAGGAGTCAAAACAGGATATTTCTCCTTTAAAGCACAAGCGAAAGGGGAAATACCTTTAAGAAGAAAAAGTAACCCTGTAGACATTAGAAATTAGCAAGGACTTTCACTGAGTTTTCTGTGGTGTTGTTCAACTTGGGGCTCTCTGAAAGCCCTTATTTTAAGAGTCTGCCTTCTGCTTGCTGTTTAGTCTATTCTTAGGATTAGCCTGGTTTGCTCTGGCTTGCTGGAAGACTTGCTTAGATGACTCAGATATTGACTGGAAGCTTTCTCAACATTATTGCAGGGAGGAGCCATTGAACACAACCAGTCTCTTGAGCTGTTATAAGCAAAAGGCTGCACCCACACATACAAGGTATATTGAGATCAGCTTCTGACATCCTTACTCCCACTGAACAGCTGTTTGTTCTTTGTCAGTCATGTTGCTTCCAGCAAGGCTACTCCTGAACTAGGGCCCCATCAGTGTTTAAGCAGAGGTGGCAGAACTTGGGTGCCTGTGTTTCTGTCTAGCAGTGATTTAGTAAGAGTGTCCATGCTTTATACTGCAGCTTTCATTCCATATGGCAGCCACTGGCTGTACCATGTTCATTTTCTTTCTTAGCAGTTATTTTGCTCTGATAAAGTTCAGAAGCATCTATCATCTGGGACAGGTTCACCACATGTAGAATCACAGTAACAGCTGTTCTAGTGACCTTGCATCTGGGGATCCTGCTGGGTCTGCAGCTGGAACATCATGTTTGGTTTTAGCTGTTACACACAGAGCTTTTGCTGGCTAGGGCAGCTTGGACTGGTTTATGTAATGGTTCTGCTCTATGACATTATAGGGACGAGTGGATCAGTTTTGGGAAACCGCAGGAGACTGTATTCAGGGTCTTGTGAATTTCTAGGTTTTGTGGACCAGCACAACTCGTTGCCCACTGCAAACTGCTTGTCTGGTGCAGTTGTGTGCACAGGCTCTGGACACTCTGCAATTCCTGAAAGCTGTCAAAATTAACGGTACAGTATGCGTGAGTGCTGCTCAGAACAGGTGGGGATTGTGGAATGGCCCTAGAGACAAGTTTTACTTGTTTAGTTTCACTGAGGTCAGGAATCCATTCCTCCTGCTTACCCACAATCTCTTCAAGAATAAGCAGGGTAGGCAATAAATCTTGTACAGAAAAATGTACGGGAAGAATTTTGAACCCCATGTTTTCTCTAAAACATGACAGCCCTTCTTTATGCACCACAGAAATGCAGAATATTCACAAGCCTTATACCTCTGTTTTCAGTAGCAAGTGAGGGAAACGTAAAACTCCTTCCTGAACTCCTGTGAGAATTCATGATCCAGGAATCTGGAGAATGAAACACAGAAATCTTTTGTAAGGGCTGCGGCCAGAGATGTTAACTATTTAAAACAGTATCAGGCAGGATATTTTTAGAGACTTTTTTCCCCAACCTTTCAATGTTGTTCTCAGGTGATATTTTCCAGACCAACTGAAAAGCTGGGTGCTCTCTGCTGGTTCAGCTGGTCCTGAGCAAGCTGGTACATCACAAAAATTATTTCCATGTCAAGGCAGCTGTTTATGGTGAATAGGAGTTAAATGACAAGTTGTTCCAGGAGCACTGGAACAAGTGGAGCCTGATTTTTCTCTAGATCTATGTCTCATGCTTGACTCTGAGCTGTTTCCATCACTGGGGCATTTCTTACAATACATTGCTATCCAGACTCTCACGTACTGCGTGATGTGTAGGATCATTATGCAGGGTTCTCTTCACGGAAGTCATGTATCAGATGTATTTATAGGGTTTCTCACTTCTTTTGAGTCATTAACTTTTAAAAGGGTGATAAAGGCTCATTTGTTGGTACTTCAAGTGTTTTTCCATCAGTTCTCTGACTGGAGTATTTTAAGATCAGTGGGGGGACAGATAAACAGGTTGACAGGCAGGCTCATGCCTACACATACATAGTGATCATGTAAGTCCTGTTTCCTTGGGAAAGCATGATAACCATAGAAAATATTATGTAAGCTATACTAAAGAGTATGCAAAACCAAGTTCAATGGATAAGGCAGAATAACTTGAGAAGAAAACAATTAGGAAAGAGCCCAGAATAAGTCATGGGATTTTTTTGCAATACGAGCAATCAGTGTGCTTCAGTTCTGGTTTAAATAAACATTTGTAAACTAACTGTGTTTGGAAACCATGTTAGCTTATGAAAAAGCAGTGATGCTTTCCTGTCATTATTTTAGTAACTAATATATAAAATATGCTCATGTATTTTTGTATAATTTCTGGTGGTGGTTAAAAACCTGTGACTGATATTACCTAACTCTGTTGCAGAAAACATTCAGGTTTTGTCTTTTCTCTTACAGCAAGGTAGTTACTGGGCCTGAGCTCTCTCTGCAAAAAATACATATTGTTTAGTGAAAATACAGAAAGACGCTCCCTTGGGGTCGGGGAAATAACCTGATGCGCTCCGGACCATGATCCTGGGCGCCCGACCGGCATAATCGACGTTGTCGGTCTGCGGCAGGTCGGGACGGTTAAAGGCCTG
>JBCJKH010020876.1:0-10047 GCA_039877255.1 Loriculus beryllinus | reverse complement strand
AATTTGTCCTCCATAAGCTGTTCATCAGGAAAAGCAGTGTTGGGACCTGCTTCCAAAGGAAGGTTTGGTTCTGGTGTCCCAGGTTTGTGCTGCATGCCTCAGAAATTACAAGTGGGTACAGAAACATAATATATGAGAAGTGATCTCTGAGACTCCCTGCTGGGCCCTGTCTTATGTAAGCACATCCCTCTGGAAAGAAAAGTCACTGGAGCCTTCCTATGGCTGACTCTTACAAATCTATGGGAAGACTGTTAGGTGTTGGCTCACGATAGGCGTGAACCATGTCTGGTCTGTGGTGGTGGCCATGTAGCTAGTGCTGCAAAGGCCTTCTGGCATATTTAGCCAATAAATAAATAAATAAATAGCTCTGATTTCTCTCTTTCCATCTGCATCCGTATGCTGGCAAGCTCTCCAAATTTCCCCTGGCTCCCTTCCCTAGCTGCATTCTCCACAGACACACTCAGCCTCTTCATTTCTGCCTCTCCAATGCATGTGCAGGCAACCACAGTTTATATCCACAGCAGCAGTCTCACAGGATGGGTCCACTCACGCTTTCTGCTGAGGCTGCTGATGTCTTTCCTCTGCCAAGTCATGCAGAGCACATCTGGCTTCGGTGCTGAGTGGCTGGCTGCTCCCCAGAGTCAGGCTTTCTCGAGCTGGGGCTGCAGGAGGCAGTGCTGCTCTGCACTGTTTGAATGAGAAGGGGCACAGAGATCTTCAAAGGGAGCTGTCTGTGTGTGGCTTGAGCTGTTCCATCTGCTGGGAAGAGTTGGCTGCTGAGAACTGAGAAATCCTGCTAGTGCAGAGCTGAGTGCACACAGTGCCACAGCACATCTGCATCATGTCCCAGCTGCTCCTGAGGTAATGCCTGCTCTTCATCTCACACCTTCCCTTCTAAAGAGCCTTTCCAGGAAATGGGCGAAGAGCCACTCAATATCCTAAGACTCTTCTGTTTGTAGCTGTCAGCCTGACATTGCCTGTATTGCCTTAAATAACTGTTCCAGAGCAGACTGACACTGCCATTTCCAGATCAGGTTCCAGAACACATCCCTGTGGGACTCTCCTGGTGACCTGCTTTTACTGTGAAAATGGACTATTGACTCCTACTTTCATATTTCCTGCCTTTCAACCAGCTATTTACCTCTCCATTATTTATTTCTTGGCAGTGTGGCTTTTAAGAGCTTTTGATGGGTGACCTCTCTAAATACCTTCCAGAAATCCATGGTCAGGATTCCAGTGTCTATCTCCCTTAGCCACAAGCCTGTTAACTCATAAACGTTTCGCTAGGAGTGTGAGGCAGTTCTTCCCTTTACAAAAGCCGTTTTGACTCGTGTATGACAGCACCTTCATGCATATGCTCAGTAATTCTAATCTATCTTCAGTTTCCATTGGATTGCTTGCTATAGACATCAAGCTTATACTATTCTAGGTTTCTTATGGCATCCTTATAAACAAATTACATTACAGCTGGCACGCCCCTGTCTCCTGCTACCATTGCAGTTTTATAACAGAGGATAGTTTGTAGCTCTCCCTTGAAGACTTTTAGAATTGCTGGTTATACACCAGCTGCTCCTTGTGATTTGTTAGTATTAATTCTGCTTGTAAGTTCCATAACCTCTATGTCCCATACTGACTCTTCTAAGACACAACTCCTGGTGAGTGCCCCCATAAAGAAGAGCTGGCTTGGGAATCTCATCCAGCTCTGCTGTAATGCACACAGATGTAAAGAATTCATTTAGATTTTCTGTCCTTTTCTCCGTATTTCTTTTAATCTCCCTGGTGCTGCAGACTGCCTGGCAGGCTTCCAGAGCCTGAAGTGTTCAAAAAGGGATTTATTATTAGATTTTATGCCTTATACAAGTTGTTTTCAGACCCTTTTGGCCTGTCTCATGGTGTGGTTTACTTTCATCTGTCACAAGTTTGGATTCTATTTTCGATTTTAGGACCAAATTTAAGTTTCGGAAGGAGGCTTCTGAAAAGTTGTCCCCAGCAACAGGCTCTCTTGTCCCTCCTGCTGAACCATGACAGGTTCCTTCTTCCCTATATATGCATTTGCCCTGATGGTATCCAGTATGGTATCCTTGAAGTCTCCATGTAATCCACAAAGACATAATTATTGTAGCCACCCCTCCATTTTTAACAAGTTTCTTCATTTTTAGGTAGTTTCCTTGGGTCTTTTTCTCTTTTCTTTTTTAAATCAAAGCACAAATTGATGGATTCTTTTCTTCTCGTCTATAAGGGCTTTATGTAGGGAAGGAAAGGACAAAAGAGACAGAACGTCACTGTGTGATGCAATGGAAAATGCACACAGCATCTTAGAACTCTTCCTTTGCTTTCTGGAGGGGTAGATGGCACTGTATTAAACTGCTGCTTCTGGCCCAGTGGCATTTGGAAACACCCAGGAGCAGCTTCTTTAAAAATCAGGAACTCCAAGAAATCCTGTGCACAAAAAGGTATTTATTGTGTGAAACTCATGCTAAACATCTGGACTTGCAGTTGATTGGCTGTAGTCCATCTTGTCTTCCTCACCAGGACCTTGGCATCATGGCAGCCTTGCTCTCTTCATGTCAAGGCATCTCCTGAGCAGTCACTGACCTTACCATGACCACTGACTGGTCCTTAAAAATGACTACACCATGATGCCAGCTCAGGAGAATATGTTTCTATTAGCAGATTTATCTTCTTTGGCATGCTGGCATTGACAAGTTATGGCTAAAGATTCCCTTCCTTCTGCTTCCCTACCTCATCTCCCATCTCCCTTGAAGGCAAGGCTGTTCACCAGCATCCCTACTACATGTAGGAGAGATCTGTGACTGTAAGGGCCCCGACTGCATCTTCCCCATGTCCCTTCCCACCACCACGGGGGTTTGTCTGGATGGCTTCAGTGCCAATTTTTATAAGTAGCTGTCAGGCTTTGAGAAGCCTCAGTGGGTGCCTGTCCCTCATTCCTTCCCACACGGCTTTGAAATTCATGCTTTTGTCCTTAGTGTCTGCCTGAACGACATTGCACGTATGTTTGTGTCTACCTCCCTCTGGTCCTTACCCACTGTCTTGACTTCTGGCTTGAGCTGTCCAGTCACTACAGGCCTTTTGCTTGAAGTGTTGATGAACCTGCTTTGCTCTTCTTGCTCAGGTATTGTGGTATTTGCTGGCTCCCAGCTCTATTTTCCATATGGGGCAGTCTGTCCCTGCTGCTTCCTGATAGTCATAGTGGTCAGATGGAAAAAACCCCAGCCACTGAGAAAAGAAAGGAGTGATAAATGACAAAAGTATGTGGAGATAAATATTCCAGCATTACGAAGTACAAACAAAACATATGGTTTAGTGGAGGGCATAAGATACAGTGGGGAGGTCCTTGCCCCTATCCCTGAACTGAAAAGGAAAAATGACAATGAAAAGATAAGAAGACTGTTTTGGCCAAACTCAAGTGTAGATACTGAAGTAGTAGTGCTGTGGCAATCATATAAAGCAGTGTTAAAAATCTGTGGCAGTTCTATGTGAATGTTGTGGTCACATCTCTGCAGTCATGGGAACCTTGACAGTAGCAGGAAAGGCATGCATCACCTCCGAAAGGATGCCACTGCCACATACCTTTCTTTGCAATCTCAGATGGCCACAATGTTTTCATACAGCAAAGCACTTCAAACACACTCAAAATCCATGGCAAAACATGGATGTTGCCATACTGGTTTGCAAGCTTCCTTTGTAGCAGCGGCAGGAATCTGATTGTGCAGGTAGTGTTTCTTCAATAAGCCCACTTCTGCTTTAAGGGCTTTGGAGCCATGAACTTTGCCCATGAGGAGGGGAAGAATTATGCAGCAAGTGGAACTCTGATGCCAGAACTTCATCAGAGGAGTGTGGAGGGCAGAATGCAGACACTGTGCAGCAGTGCCCCTGAGGTGTCTTTCTGCAGAACTCTGGAATCTTTCCACAGGTGTCTTTCTGCAGAATGGTTTGTGATGGAAAGGACCTTAAAGCTCATCCAGTTCCAATCCCCTGCCACGGGCAGGGACACCTTACACTAGAGCAGGTTGCTCCAAGCCCTGTCCAACCTAGCCTTGAATACTGCCAGGGATGGAGCATATTGTTACTAATGCTTCAGTTTCCTATTTTTTCAGCAGACAGTCTCTGTATGACAATTACAATGCATATTGTCTGTATCTCTCAATGTTATAGATTATTGGAGGGTTTTTTTTGGTGGAAAAGCTGACCATTTCAATCTTCTGGATATTTCTGTGGATTTCTAGAACTGTATTTCTACTGTTTTAATAGGTGACAGTACAGTCCCTCTGCATGTAGATGAAGGCTTTTGTTATCTGAACAGCAATTCTTTTGCCCAGCACTTTCATCTGTCAAGTGAGGAGTGATTCCTGAGGTTGATAATGGCTTAAGAACAGATGTTGTTTCACAAATAGCAGGAGGCCTTTTTCAATGAAAGCCAGATCTTGGAGCATGGACTTCCGAATGTGAACTTAATTTGCAGCGTCTGGAAAGACGAGCAGCTCTGTGAGGACAGTGGAGCCATGCTGCAGCATGGAACTGCTCTGGTACGGTAACCATGGCACTGCAAACCTCTGCGGGGAGGTATGATCACACCATGGCTCAGCACCGGGGCTCCAGCCCGCAGCACCACACAGTGTGTGTTCTGTGGAGCATGGGAATCGTGGTGTGGGTTTCCCAACTGAGGCTTAAGCTCCAGCACTCAGCTGGGATGACAAGAGTGTGGCTCTGCCGCCTCCCTAGAGCAGTGCAGGATGCCATATATCCCTGATGACACATCCCTCCTTTCTGCCCTATGCATCTCTCTTACGTAGTTCCCTGAGCCAGGCTCTGGAATGCTGCCAGCACTCAAAGCCCATGTCAGGGAAGGGCTGCAGCCACTAAGCTGTGTCAGAGCAGCCCTGCAAAGGACTACTTAGGGGTGTTGGTTGATGAGAAACTGAGCATGAGCAGCTTCAATGTGCGCTCACAGCCCAGAAACCCCCTGTGTGCGGGGCTGCATCAAAAGCAGGGAGAGCAGCAGGTAAAGGGAGGTGATCCTGCCCCTCTGCTCTGCTCTCCTGAGACACCTCACACTGGACCAGCTTGTTCAAAAAAACAGACCCATCATCATGACATGTTCCTTCAGGTTTCTTTCTCTCGTGCTGAACACAGAATAGCAACAACTCAGTCACTTACTTGAGAACATTTTGTACAAGAATTCCTGCCACAACACCCATAGTTGTAGGGAGACTGGCTGCACAAACGCCTTCTCGTTTGAGTGTTTTCTCATCAATATTTGCAGCAACTACGAGTGGAGGAGCACACTGAGGGCAAAGAAATAAAGTTTTAACAGAAGCATTTAAACCCCCACCCCCCCAGATCACACAAGATTTTAAACTACCCCCTCAGCTGTGCCAGGATCATTCCCTAGCCAGCTCATCTTCACATTCCCAGCCCTGCCTTATCAGCCAAACAAGCAATTCAGCAGAGCAATGCGTACCGCGAAACACGCGGATTCCCCAGGTATGATCAGCTGGATGTGTCCTGACACTGCATTTTCACTCACTCCAGATTCCATCCAGATTTGTCCAAGTTCATTGCAGGCCTTAAAAACACAGAAACGTCGAAACAAAACCACACACAGTGTAAATTGAGAGGGGTTAAAAACATGGATCTTCCCGCTTCAAGACAAAAGGGCTATAATCAGAAAGTAGAACAGAAATGATTCGTCTGAGTCAAAGGACACCTTAAAGCTGCCCTCAGGATGGACATGTCCTTTGTATGGCCATGTATATCCTTTGTGCTTTCCTAAGGACCTGACATTTTTGAACAACTACAGGCATTAGCGATCCAGTTACCAGAACACTACAGAATCTCTTTGCACGAACTACTATTATACAGTGTATCTGTGGACCTTCAGTGCACGCTATTTATGGATCATGTTAGCCAAAGGATAACAGAAAACATGCACTTGGCATATACTCTACATTGCCTGCTACTATAAACACAATTTGATTAGGTACACAGACTCAAGGCACTTTATATACAAGTATACAAGAGATCACATGAACTATACAATGAGATATACACAGTCTCGAGTTTGAACGCTTTAACATCTCAGGCTTTGATCATACCTTTATATAAACAGAGTAATTTGGAAAGATAGAGAGGACTTACAACATGTAACTTTTGCTAACCATTTGCTGCTAGAAACTTAAAGGTCTACAGTTACATTTATGCACATGTTTTATGAGAACGGAGTAAAAGCTCCGATTCTGCTTCCTTAAACCGAGGAAATTTCTTAGAACATTTTGATAAGTCCCTGTCTTTTCTTTAGTCCCCAGACTTCCTGACATTATTTATAGGAGAAAACAGACGTCCACAAGCTCATGCCCTCGATGGCCTTACCGTGTTAATCGCCATGCGAGCTTCGAAGTTGTCCACACAGCTCAGAACAAGATCCACAGGCTTTCCCTCCTCTAGTGCCCCGTTACTGAAACAAGCATCAGAAGTTTGTGTGAAACTGCTGGCAAAACAAAATGCCAGCGTGGCAATCCACATGCTGCTTTGGAGCACTTGGGAAGCATGTATCTAACAAAACCTGTGCAAATAGTACATACTCAAAGTACATACAAGGCCAGGTTGGACAGAGCCTTGGGTGACATGGTCTAGTGTGAGATGTCCCTGCCCATGGCAGGGGGTTGGAACTGGATGATCTTAAGGTCCTTTCCAACCCAAATCATTCTGTGATTCTATGAAATAAGGCCAACTCCAAAGAAAAGGTCTAGGTAGGAATGTCTCCACGTATACCTGTATTTCCCATTGGTTTTCAATTGGAAGCCATTTAATCAAAAACCCCACCCAATATAAGTCAGGCTGTACAGAAGGAACCACAAATCAGAAGTTACCAAGATGCTTTTGTTGAGAGATTTTACCTTATTCTATCCATGAAGTGTTCAAAGTTGTCCAGTGTTGTGATGTTGTAGTTATGTACTTCAAACTGAACATCAGGATTAATATTCCTTATGGAGGAAATAATATGAGCCAATATCAATAAATATGGTAACCTGCATTCTACCCCCTAACTTCACAAGTGTTCCTACAGTGTTAAGCTTCCAGTCTGACATTTAGAATATATCTGTATTTATCAATAATTCACAGATTAGAAAAGCCCCACAACACTGAAGTGACATAGTTTATACCAAACTTCTGAGCACAATTAGCCATACTTAAAAAGACTCTCATTAAGGTTTTGGTCAGTATAAAAATGTCCATAAAGTACCAACCATTCCCACAGCTATTTTATACTCAAATTTCCAAATGAGATCAGGCTACTTTGCAAGTGATTAAGAGTGAAACATCAGTTTTCTGGAGCAGTATCCTGGATAAATACATTTTGATACCCACTTCTCTAAGTCATACCTCAAAGTATACTCTGCTGCTTGCACTTTACTTAATCCAGCTTGATGAGGTTGGAAGAAGAGCCTGTTCATGTTTGCCAGTTCCACTTTGTCATAATCAAACAGAAGCAGCTACAATAAAGATTGGAGACTCAATGATAACACAAAGACTGTGCAACTAGAGTATTATGTATTTTATACAACAAAATTCATTCTAAAACCACCAACAAAACCATCCCCAACCAAACACCCCCTACTTCCACAGTCCCATTCAGTTTATATACAAAAGCTCCTAAGATTGTATGTGAAAGACTGAATTCTAAGTCCTATTCACCAGGAACTGACCAAGTCATGAAAACCACTTTTAAAAAGCAATCTGTTCATTTCATCTAAACTAGGAATATTCAACAGATTATCTACATGAACACTATCATCTCTGTTACCACATTCCTACTTGCTGTTATGGCATTAACTAGGAATACACCATTTCTTTCATTGTCCTGGCAGGTAGTTCTTCAAAAACAATTCACTTAAAATACCTACATCATACACAGACATGTTGATTATTATAAACTTTGAATCAACTGTCCAATGTCCTTTTCTGTGCCCAAGATGCTGGTCTTCAGGAAACGCTCCTTCACAGGAAGGGGGAATAAACTTTGCAATCAAAAATTGCATCACCTCTGTATTAAGAAACTTCTTGAAGTTCCAAGAGTATATGGTCAGGATTTGCCTGGAAATACAAACTTCTAAGCCATTTCCCAGATTCCTTCCTTAAAGAAAAAGCCTGTTCTATTAACTATGCAGGTTCTTGATACACACATCAAATTATTTTGAATTGCTGCTAGATTTTTAGCTCTAAGTGCCACATGACAAACTAATATATGTGACAAAAATACCAGTTCTACGTCTACCATATTTCAACTTCATGTCTATCAACTTGTTCTCATAAGACTTTATCTTTTATGTCAGTTATCCCTTCTTTTATTTTGTTTTCCTTCTGCAATAATCAAGTACAAAGGTTAGAGAGATGGGCTCATATAGAATCATAGAATGGTTTGGGTTGAAAAGGACCTTAAGGTCACCTAGTTCCAAACCTCTGCCATAGGCAGGGACACCTCCCATTAGACAAAGTTGCTCAAAGCCACATCCAACCTGGCCTTGAACACTGCCAGGGATGGAGCACTCAGACTGGAATATAAGAGCAGGAAGACAAGCATCCAAACAAGAATCATTCACATGACTGAGGATTAAGTAAATACAGACTCTATTTGTGATGTTTACACAAGGGCTGTGCTTGAATGCTTCTTTTATGACTCTTTTATTGCATGAAATCAACAGAGTGAAATCAAGTCTATTTCTTTATGAAGCCAACTGGTCCATCTACTGTAAAGAAGCAGAGGAAGAAAGCTCTCATTACCTTACCAATGCCACACCGTGTCAGCATTTCAGCAGTCACGCTGCCAACTCCACCTACACCTACGACTGCCACCGTAAAGGTACGGATTTTCTGCAGAAAGAAACCAAATGCACATCAGTTCACCAGAACTGGTCCTCACAGGGGGGGAAAATGCAAGGCTGTTTCAATGCAGACAGAATCCTACCTCATAGTCTTTGACAATTCCCATTCTTTTTAATGCCATCAAGCGACTACAAAGAAAAAACAGTAATGTTACATAGACAATGCTCTCTACAGTACTATAAGCAATTTTGCTTTTCAGGTACTTAAAACCCTTTTGCTTAAAGACAACCCCACCAAGCACCAAACTCAAGCCTGCTGTTTTCACTGTAGTTGTGACTGACAGCTAGAAATAGCCTAAATGAGATAGTAGATGCTTTCCTATTACTCCTCCAACAGAGTACTCACCCTGCAGCAACTCCTGTACTTACTCAGTTGGAATCAGTGGCATCACTGAACTCCATAGCTATCTTTGTAAATGAATCCCTGATTTTCACATTGAAACTCTACACATTTTTCTGTAATGAACCACACAGCAGCAGCCCAGTGAAGACTCTTCTTCTTTCTGATCAATTTAATTAGATTAACTTGAGCATCACATTAAAGAAAAATAAACTAAAAGCCAGAGGTTATGAGGATAACTGGAAGAACTTTGAAGTAATCTTTTGTTCCACTATTGCATTTTTTCATTGAAAGTGTTAAAGAAAGTACAGGAATCAACTTGTATTAAAACAATTCATCCTGAAAAAAATAATGCATCAGAATTCCAGAAGCGCAGAGCATTAGAAGAGGTTGCAGATGCTCAAGACTTCTCAAACCCAAACTCTGAAATAGTTAAGCTAGAGGAATAAGGTGTCATTCAACGCCAACACCTGTCCCGTTTAGTAGCAACTTAGCTGAAAAACCCAGTTTTCTCTCACTTCCTCTGTTAAATCTGAGAGTTTCTCTTGCCACAGAGCATCTGCCTTCACAGAACTGCCTGACCAGTCATAGAATGGTCTGGGTTGGAAAAGACCTTTAAGATCATCTTTCAACCCCCTGCCATGGGCAAGGTTTGTCCCAAACATAAAAAGGACATGGAGCTGTTGGAGCAAGTCCAGAGGAGGCCACAAGGATGCTCAGGGGCTGCAGCACCTCCTGTATGGAGACAGGCTGAGAACATTGGGGCTGTTCAGCCTGGAGAAGAGAAGCTGCGTGGAGACCTCA
>JBCJKH010020872.1:0-14780 GCA_039877255.1 Loriculus beryllinus | reverse complement strand
AGAGCTATGTGGGTAGCACCGTTTTAAAGCTCGCATGGTACTGCATCTGTCCAGCATTAGATTTCTCCCCTAGCTCTATTCCTCCTTTGCTATCAGATGCATTGAGGAGAAGCCCTGGCCAGCCAGCCAGGACAGTGCCTTCTCCTGAATGCTTGCGAAGCTGATACTCATTGATATTACGATTCTTGTACTCTGCTCTGGAGTTCAAACGGGTATTTTGGCCTGCACAACTGCAAGTGATTTCCAATTCAGGTGACCTTCACACTGCAATGACAAACAGACTTCAGTCATCAGGTTCACTGGCATTAATGATCTCTTTGTAATTGTTCTAGATGTCGTTGCATTGCACACACCTTTGTTTGGATAATCACAGAGCATCCCCTTTCTGGTTATTATAGAAAGTCATGAAACATAGCATGAGCAGGGCTCCTAAAAATGAGATTTACACTCAACTGCACCGTGCAAGCAGAGTTACAATGCAGAGAAAATTACAGGCGATAAATAAACATGTACATGATAGAGAATGTCTTTTAATATGTATCTGCAAAGCGTTCTTTGGAATGCTTAACGAGAAACCTATTTCTGGTTCTCCAAAACCATTTGCTTAAGTCTTCAGGAGCTCTGTACTTCACAAGGGTTAGTGAGCCAAGGAAACTCAGTATTTTTCACTTCAATTTCAAAAGATTCCAGCAGAGGCAGATATTTTCAAACACTGCATTTGCAAAACACTGCTGCAATTAAACCTGTAAGACAAACTAATGGCATCATCATTAGAAGGTCTCAGCATCATTTGGTATGCCACTGAAGTGCACAGAGAGGGTAGGCATCCCTCCAAAGTGCAAGCTACACCAATAAACCTTCTTTCACCCACTCCATGAGCATCTTTATCTGATTCCCAGGGATCACCTAACACTTCTGGAGCTGACTTTCAAAAAAGGGACAGAACGAGGAGTCTACAATAAAGTTTTTCATCCTTGCCTTCCATGGTCTTACAAAGCAGGGTCATGTGGATAGACTGGGCTAATTTGGTAGAACTGCCTGCTAAAATAATATCTGATACTCAAAAATGATCTGAAAACCACTATCCAGCAAGGTTCACTCCCCACTGCTGCTCCCTCTTACCCAGAAACCGCCCAGGATTAATGCGCATCTCTTTCACTGCTGGCTGCTCAGGCACATCGCAATCCCACTTGCATACCTCCCAGCTCCAGACCAGGCTGACAGTACTCTGGCAGGGCACCCACACACCAGAGATTCACAAAGACCACAGTAAATCATGTGCCTTCATTGCTTATGCACATGCAAATGGCAAGGAAAGCACTGCTACCTCTTCAGTGGCCTATCGGTCAAGGAAGAACAGCATGTTTCACAGTTAACAAAAGTCAAAATGTACTCACTTCAGTCAATACACAGGTCAGAAGTACACGCTGCAGTCATTAGAGAAGGCAGAGATGTGAAGAAAGCACGCAGATGACAGACAAGAAAAGCCCAGGAAAGAATAAACGATGAGGATGCAATGCTAATTTCACAACAAAGAAGAGGGGGGCTTTGAGAGCTAAACCAGCCAACTAATAAAACCTGACATCTTTAAGTTGAAGATACTACCATGAGAAACCTAAAGACTCCCCATGCATCAAGAAAATTAGCTTGAAAAAGCAACGACCGGTTGCACCAGTAATTTATAATCTCTCAGCTGCTGAGATTGTGAACAGTGGCACTTTGTAATCTTATAGGGAAAGCAGCTCTAATGCCATCTGGTTGTGTATTTCCAGCCAAGATCATTTAGTGGAGCCTGTAATGAAAAAATTTGCACATCCTCCTAAAAATCCAAATTATGCCAGCTGTGCCACGGTGTCACTTGTGTTCCCAAGGAGAAGGACAGCTGCCATTCCCCTTCCCTGAAGACAGGAAGCAAACTGCCTTACTTAAGAGACCTAATTTTTCTTGGATAGCCCTAAATTATCTTACCTGTTGCTAGGGGAAAGGAAGGGTGAAGTCCCTGTTAACATTTTTTGCTTGATTTTAGCTGACAAATATACAGCACTTGGTTTCCATATCCACATTGCTGAGCTACTGTGAACAAGGTGAGATTTGGACTGTAACTCTAACCTGAACTGAAGCCAGTACCAAGAGACTACTGGCTCTACAAAAACCACCAGACATGCCTTGGCATAAAACCAGTTTGAGAGAGGGTGCAGTTAAGCTTGTCATCTTCACCTCTCTTGATGAATGAGACATTTCATATTTTAGATATTACCTCAGCAACTTACTGCCAGTTTTCAATTGCTCTGCCATCTCAGATTAGCACTCATCGTTCATGGTCATGTAAACTAAATGGTACCTCCTCTGAAATAAGTGAAAAAATAAATGGGATTACAGTGAGGGTTGCAGGGCATAGAATTTCTAATCTATGAGCAACTAATTGTTATAGGCACTTCTTGATACTTCCCTGCACCAAGCCATCAATGCGAACTTGCGTATTTGCTATTATGTTATTTTAAGGTCAAATCTTGTTTGTGTTAAGCACACAACTACTCCCATTGGCTCCAAGGGGCTATTTGCAAAAGCAAAGACATATATACACCTCAGATGAGCAGCAGAAGGTACCACCACCAACCTGCCTATAGCAAACCTACACACTTCCAGGAAGCAAGCACTGAGAGAGTGCCTTCAAAACCACGTCCCGTCTAGACGCTCCCCACTCACAAAGGAAAGCAGCAGTGGGGAGAATTATAGCCCAATACACAGTGTGACAGGAAGGAAATAGCATTGGGAAATGCTTATTTTAATGACAGAAAAATATTTGCCAGGCTTAGGCTTAGCAGCAGTAATGTTATTACTTTCCAAGCTGGAAGACGAAATATTTCAAGGGCTGGTTTTTGACACCTTCACTGTGGCTTGATTTCTTCATCTATTAAGAAGAAGTCTATATACCCTGTGCTGTGCATGCTTTGCAATACTTTGCATACAGGTCCATTTTATAAGGCACGAGTGTGATAGAATTAGATATAATTTACATCAGGCTGAGCAGCTAAGTGAATGTATACAGAAGTACTAATGTCCCCCTGGTTTTTTTTCCAGAGTTAATGCTAAATTCAATGTTTTCATTCCTTTATTTCTCAGGGTACACAGAAGCAAGACAGAAAAGTCTCCTGTTTAAAGAGGCTTTAGTGCATATCTTTTCCTTCTTAATGCTTGTCAGCCTTTTAACCCCAAATATCCTTAAAATGCTAACATAGAAAGCTGTATTTCCAGCAATCTGCAGTTTCATCTTCCCAGCATGCTTATGTGGAGTGAAATCCATTTACAAATACCATCAGTGCAAGCACTTCAAAGCCTAGGAAATATCTTTTAATTGTAATTACTCTGCCCGTCTTGGGCCATCCTGAGCCTTCCTTCAAATGCCCATTTATTTTGGTGGGACTGGAGAGTACTGAGCAATGACGCTAGCAAGTACATTAGCTTTGGTGAGCCGATCTGAAATGAGCCATAGAAAAACCAAGATTTCTGTGCTATAAGGTTCCAATAACCATGGGAAGTGCAGCAAGTGAATGGCTTTGAAAGATGAACATTTAAGAATGTTCCTACCATCTAGCTCTGAAATTACCTCTTAGAGTTATGACGATGTACTTTAGCTTCTTCCTCATTATGTGCCGGCAAGTTTTAGTCTAATTTCTAGGTTCAGGGCAGTCTGAAGAGGAAGAGTCACTGGGCAATAAAGAGCGATGAGAGAAAAGAAGAATGACACAAAGATATGTCTACAGAAATACTTCTTAACATGGATTTCTGCTGGCTATTGCTTATTTCTCAACTGCTCCTCTTTAATAGAGCCAGTCTCTTTTTTTAACACATAACATTATCTTTCCTCTATCCTGCCCCTTCCATGCATAATAAAGTGCATCTAAAGTACTTAAATGGCTGCTGTTACTGAAGGATGCGTGCACCTCTTAAGTCTATCTATCTTCATAATACCTGTGGGAGCTGGGAAAGTCCTATTACAGTCTCAGGCTCAGAACATCAGAGATATTTAGGGGCCTGCCACTGAGATAAATGGGATTAGCTGCCCCATGGCTTTTCTGGCTCAGAGCCTCTGCTACGTCCCTAAAATCACAAAGGACATCTTAAATGAGGCAGGGAACCACTCTTAAGACTCTCACTTCCTAGGCTGCAGGGTTAATTTCTGGGCCAGCTTTTCTTTTTTGATTTAGTCTTATGCTGTTGAAGGATGAAGATATTAGATAAGACAAAAATCATGTCCCTATTCTCTTCTGTCTACTCATCCCATAAAAGCTTTCTATGCATACCTTAAAATCTTTCTACTGTTGGCATACACTGGCTACAAGCACTTTGGTGTACACTGTTTTGCTCCTGCTCAGTTTTCTCTCAAAAAACCCTGCATAATAGTCCGCAAATAACTACCAAACCTCTTATTTAGCTCAACGCTCCTGACTGCCTTCCCTACAGAGCAGCAAATAGACTTTGATTGCCATCTGCACCTGCCTTGTTCCGCAGAAGCAGTGGTTCTCCTGTAGTGAATTCTGCAAAGCAGAGCGTGCTCATGTGAGGGCTGGGCAGATGTGGAGTGTCTGCACGCACGTACCTTTACCAGCACGGCCAGTTAGAATGGGAATTTCCATCTTGCCTGGAGGGCTCCACCAGTTCCCTGCCTGATTCTGAGCAACAGATGTACAAACCACCAAGGCCACCTACCCACAAAGCACAACAGGAGCAGCAGCAGAGCTCCCGTCCTCCACGCTTGGGAATTTGTCTAAACAGACTTACAAATACGGACACCTATTTTGAACATCAAACTTTACAAAAGCAAAAAGGTCTCACACAAGGTAACAGCACACCCTTTTTATATAGAAACAAAACCCCACTGTCTCAAAACTGGGCTTTACACAAGCACATTTAGGTGGTCAAACAAGCAGCTACTCTGAACCTCTTGGGTGGGTTACCACAAGCACCTGGCCTCCTGATGCAATGGCAATATGGTCTTTAGTGGCCAAACATTCATCAGGACACACGGAGGGAGTATTTTTTCTTACTGCAACCACAGGAAGACATGATTTTTTCATCCATGGTCACTAGGGAGCCTAGTGAAACCCCAAAATACTGTTCCATTGAACTGCCACAGGCACACTCCTCCAAATAAAGAAGACATGGTATTTTCCACTTCCTCAGAGCAATTACCTCTTAAGATATGCATTAGTTCAATCTTTCCAGGATTTAAATTAAGCCAAGTATTAAATCATCCAAAGCTAACTACCTGAACATTTTCAACATTTTTCAACATCTTAAAAACAGACAGTCTTTGATGTTCATTACTTTAAAGCCACAGAATTTTGCCTGGCAATCGACCACTTAAACTCCTTAAAGTGGAAGCTGAGGAGGAAAAAAAAAAAAAAGGAAAAATCTATTTCCAGACTTAAATTACTATTTCATTATTTAGCCCATATGTGAAAAGTGTGTTAAGCCTCTCACAGGTGGATTTTGAAATTCACTTGAGGTACTCTAGGATGTTAAAAACACGGGGTTTGTACTAGGCCTGCAAACACAACCATCACATTTGCATGTGTGTTGGGAACAGGAGAGATAAAGATGAGAATTCCTTCTATAAAGGATTATATCAGGGTTTTGGACTTACACTGTTCCCCTTGCCTAAGACATTAAGATGCTTGCATGGTCATGCTGGCAGTCCCTCAGAGCACGAACACAGGTCTCATTCAGATCAGCAATTTTTGCAAATGAGAAATTACTAATTGTCTCTTGGATATTAGTTTTGCTAATTTGACAGTGTTGAAAAATAATTTTATTCCTAATAGGAGTTCAAAGTGTGACTGCTTTCTTGCCCAAATTGCCTGTTTGCAGCAATCTGTAATAGAACTATTTTATCAGCTTAGATCAACACAATGAATTCCTATTACTGGAAGAAAAAGAACTTCCAATATCCAATTTCAGGTTCCAAATTGTTTCAGTTCATTGTGAATCTCTGGAAGTATGGAGAAAATGCATTCTGTTTTCAAGTTTAACACTACTATGAAATACCCTAAATCTGCAACTCTACAGATAAATGTCTTGGTTTATATGCAAAGAGGACAAAACTCTAGTGAAATAATTAGCAAGATTTACTGTAGTGCTATGACTGCACAAGAGACCTGAGAAGATTTAAATGTGCTGTTGGTGGCTGCTTGCTTCCCAAGCTGCTTGGGAAGCTTCTGGTGCAGAGCACAACAGACATCAAACGCTCCAATTACTGTGATGAAAGTGCTCAGTCAACACGCTGTGACCCATCGCTCGGGTCTGCCAGGGAAGCATTTTATCCGTATTGCAGTTTGTGGCCTGCACAGGTATCACCCGCTATCTCAAATGCTGTTCTTTGAAAATAAATAGCACAACAGAGACCTGCAAGTTTTAAACAGCACAGAACCCAATCTTTTTAGCCCTTTCTAATGAAAATTAACCACCATACTTCTTTTGGCTTGGTTTTCGTTTTCAATGAAAAGACCAAACCTAAACTGTGTCTGCCGACAGAGTTCTGTGTATCTCTTCTAGTTCCTTTAAATGTGCTTTTCAGGTTTGCAAGAAATATCCCTTTTCTCTCTTTGCCTATATCTATCCCCTTGATGTCCAAACATGACTGCTGATCACGCTGTTTCCTCCTGACGGCTCTCTGCCAACATTTCCCTTCTATGCGCTCAGGAATATGCCTGAATGAAGGGTGTGTGTTACTGGTTTACAGGCTATTTATATACTCTCCCAGTGATAAGATACCCCTCCCTATCTTCAAAGCAGTCACCTTCCTCAGAGAATCCATCTGCTCTGCAAATGTGAAGTGTGCAAAGCAGCAAAACACTCAGCCCTGATGCCCAAGAGGGACAACCTGTTAAAACTCAGCCTTTCCAGCCTCTTCACATCAAAGTTCTCAAGGTGGTTCTTCACCTTAACCACATAACGTGCATTTCAGTGGCCATGGAAGTGCCCCAGCAATTTCAACAGCCACTGTACCAGATCCTTGCCATGAGTCATGTTTATTTAAACAGAATGGAGGCTTCAGACTCCATGGAAAGGGCCATGGGACTAGGAGTATGTCTTCACTTCGGAATGAAAAGCAGAGATGCCAAAGGAAGAGCTGTTGTCAGGCCAGTTTGTTTCCATAGCCGGCTTCTGACGCTGCTAACCTTGGTCTTTTGTAGGGAGACGTTAAAGATTCCCCCAACAGGGATGCCTGGCTGTGCCCTCCAGTGCAGGATGAGGCATGCACTTTCTCTTCATCTCTGCCCCACCAATTCCCATGCTAAAACAAGAGCAGTGGCTACCAGGATCACTGTCCTCCATCACTGCAGCCACTTAATGGCCTTACAACATATGCCTTGCCACAACGCTTATCCATGTCCTAAAGAAAACGTTTATTCCACAGCTGTACTTCTGCAGTTGCAGTTCACTCGGCAGTTGGGTTTGATGAGAACATTTCTTAGACTGACTCATATTCCACCCTCAGTTTACCCAGACACACTCATGAGGCAGCTGCTATCTGGGCAGCCAAGTGCAGATGTACAGCAAGCAAGTACTTCACCTTTCATGCTGGCCACCTCCTGCTTTCCCTTTGAAGATGCATGAGGTGCCTGCTGACTCCACCACGATCACCTCCAGAAAAAAGAGTTCCAAACTGCTGCTGCAAACACTTCCATCTCCTCCAGGACCACTATTGATCTCAGCATAGCTGACCAAATTGCTCCTAGCTCTCAGAATGAGTCAAGGAAACGGCCCCAAAAAGCTTAGAGAAAACAGTGGTGTGTAGCTATGGCAAGGAGAGGGCAGTGCGCTACAGGCTTGCTCGGAGCTTGAGAACTACACACTCAAATAACAGATAACAGGATCTTGTAAACTCATTTCCGTTAGTTCTGCTGACCAACGGTTTCTTCCCCTGTTTTACACACGGCAGACAAGGGCTTGTTCTGTTTTCTTTGGCTCCAAGAGATAAAACTGTATATTCGATACCGTGTATTTAATTTTCTGGGTTTCACTCAGAATGATCTAGTCTGACGCAGCTTTATTCCCCAGTGCAAACCTGAGAATCACTGGGACACATCCTAACTCAGTTACATCAACCTATACAGTGTCAAAACTTGGCTCAGTTTTACAGAAAAGGCTCTTCAGTGAGTCAGCTTCCCAGTAAATTCTCAGGGATGTTAATCCACAGGGCGGATCCTACTCCTGTATGATACATGTATGGTGTTTTCCTTGGCTAGGAATAAAACAGAACTGCTTCAGACACACTGTGCTTCAGCTGTATAAAATGTCTCGATTAGCATTTCTTCCTTTGTTTTCAGAAAGAAAATGAAATTACAATAGACTCCTAATCTCTTTCTCAAAGCTGGCCCACATAACTAAAGGTAACTGTCAGCTTCTTAATAGCTTGGCATTTTCCACTGCACCTTCTAGAGGAGAGAAAAATCCAGACTGAAGAACTATTCAATAGTGAATGTTCATTCAGCATTCTCAGTAGCATTTTCCTCCTGTATTTAAGCCAAAACAGTAAGTAATGTAGGCAGGAAGCATAGAGAGCAATTGCTTACTGGCGACCAAAGGTAAAAAAGGTCAAACGTTTATTTCCTATGTTGCTCTTATGTGTGCGGTGCCCAGAATCTATTAATTACATTTCATGGTACTCTGACTTGTAAAAGGGCATAAAATGTATTTATAGCTCACTTAAATTCTTGGTAACGAAACAGTCATCCTACGCAGGACCTCTGCTAATCAACCGGAGACTTTCTGTACATTAGCTTTTAAAATGCACAAAAGCCCTTGTTTGTTTGCCAACAGAAATGCTTATCACAGTTTAAAGGCAACAACAAAGAGCAGCTATTTTTTTCTTCCCCTTAGGCAATCGTTTAAGGCTGTATCAGTTCACCTGTGATGTCTGAAGTAGAAAAAAGTAATTTCACTGGCAATGCACATTTATTATAACTGTTATTATAGTGCTGGAAGCTCTCAAGCACACTGGGCCAACCACTGAAGAAACATGTAATACAAAGATCACGCCTCTCTAAAGCTTTTTCCATCTAAATATGCAATTTTCTCTCTTTTAGACAACAAGAAGAAAGGGGTAATCAAGTAAAGAGCTCTTTAAAGCTCTTTTCCACTTAACGAATCATACCTGATGCAAATTGCTGATGAGCAGACAGAGAAGCTCCTGAACTACTCTGCTCCTGTAATTACCCGCCTCACAGCAAACCTGCCTTACACAAACCTTCCATGCTGGGGACCTCCTTCAAGATGAATTTTGAGGAGATCAGCCAAACATGTTAACTACGTTTCCAAGGCTAAAATTAAGGGAAGGAGGTGGTGCTTTGCAACAGGACCAGCAAACTGCCTTCACTTCTCTTTTTCCTCATTAGCTGTTCCTTCCAACCCAAACACTCTGTGATTCTGTGATCCTAAATCTGTCTTATAATTACAAAAGTCAAGCATCCCCATACTTAGGGAAAAGAAAAAACTCAAGTTGCTGGTGAAACCTTAATTCAGCTCCTTGATGCATGTGCAGTATGATACAATCTTTAATTAGCCTATGAGGAAATTAATAATTATGCACTGAGTGCACGATTTGGCTGCTGTACAGTAAATAACGCACCATGCTACTCAACAAACGATGATTCAGCAGCAATCATCTATCATATGCTCAGCAAGAGGCAAGCAGCCTGTGAGAAAGAAAACATAGTCTAGGATCACATCATTAAAGAGTGAATATCCATAGTTTATTTGTGCCAGAGAGGGAGGCACAAATTAAGACTGCATAAGAAATCTCTAGTCTTTTGCCTCACTGTTTTTCATAATGAACTACGTAAGTATGGAAGTATTACTGTCTCGCAGGCATGGTCAAACAGAAGCTGAACCACATACCAGTTCAGAGATGTGATGGTGACAGCTTGGACACTACCAGGAAGACAAACTATTTGGTCAGGTTGGATGGGGTTTGGAGCAAGCTGCTCTAGTGTAAGGTGTCCCTGCCCACAGCAGGGGGCTGGAACTGGATGAGCGTTAAGGTCCCTTCCAACCCAACCCAGTCTGTGATTCTATTCTAAGAACAATTATACTCCTTTCAGAGAGCTCCTCAAGCTGGACAAAATTCAGGTTTGAAATAGCTATGATTTTACCAATCTGTAGCAAAAGCACGCCCGACATTTAAAATACTGGCTGTTTTCATCATGGGTACAGCCAGCTGTACAGCCTGCTTGTTCACTTGAAACTGTGAAGGAGGAGGATTAATTGGTGCTCCCAGGCTCTTAATGCCAGCCAAAGCAGTCAACATTAGAGAAGAAGCAACATCACCTCCCCTCTACCACTACTAATTGGAAGCCAAAATTGGAGAACAAAGATACAGACACATCCTTGATTTACAGTGAACCAAGACAAAACAGGATGCTCTACTTCTGCCCTCAGATGTCACAAATAAAGTGCAAAGCAAACAAATTATTTGCTATATATTATTCTTGGGTATTTTCAGCTACACCCTTGGTTTTTGTTATGACTGAGCATGGACGGGCATACCAGAAGAGAGCCGAAATCCTGCTCTCAAGAAGGTAAATTCCAGCCATTTCCTCCATGACAAGTTTCCTACAGGCTGCCGCGCAATACTTTTACTGGCATTCATTAGTCCTTGAGGACCAATTTATTCATTTTTAGCATCATTAAAACAGAGGTTGCATTTTACAAGTGAATCGCTGCACTGCTGGGGCTGCAGGAAGCTGCTCAATTATCTCCAGTGTGTTAAAACCTGTATCCAGACTTGATATTCATCTTAAATTGTAACGAACATGATTTCCCCAAGCCTCTAACCAACAGTCTGATTCCCAGCTCACAGCTGTCTCGGGGTTTTGAGGGAGGGATGTTGGGGGCTTTGGGTTAGTTTATTTATTGTTATCACTGCCATACAGCTTCTGAACCCGCAGAGCAGAGGCAGGCACCACTGGGGTGCTCAGCAGTGCATTACTTGCAAAACACTGCTGGGAACAAAACACAAAAGGTTGAAGTCCCCAGTATTCATGGTGAAGCTGCTCTTTGTGTATCCATCTTCTCCATTTGGAACGTCATTTTTAAGAACAACTGGAGACCACAACTTAGCATTCACATTTAACTAGGTATTTGTGGCATTCCAAAGTCAAATCAACAGGCTTGTTACCTCTTGACATGTAAATAATACTGTAATATGCATTCCTAATAATACATATAAAGAATACAGCAATTCTTGAAACTGAAGCTTGCCCCATGTCAACTGAAATAAACACAACCTGTGCACGTATGCATATACGTATATTTATTGTCATGTATTTGACCCTCTCCCTTAATTAGCATCTCCAAGCATCTGAGTTGCAATAATTTCATGCTCTTGACTGTACTGCTTTGAGAAAATATGACAGCCCTCATTCTATGTGTAAGAATGAAAATCCAAGCAATTTTCATTACTTTCTTTATGGTAATTTCTCCTATTTAGTTTTGTTTCAGATGGAGACAAAAGTTCAGATGGGGTCAAAAGCATGCAAAAAATGAAGCTAGGTAACCAATAAAAGGGTGCTTTAGAGGGTGTCTTGGCCAAATCTGCAGGTTTGATGAGAATGACTTAATACTACTGTTTCTTCAGAAGTAGCTATGAACTGCTGGGTAAAATGAGGGTTTTCTTTCCCTCTAGCCTGGCTCATTTCAGAAAATACAAGAAATAGAATCAAAATACCCCAACACAACCTGGAAGGGAAGTGAGGCACTGGAAAAAGCTCCACGCATATTACACCATGTTAACTGTGCTTTTAAATGCAAGAAGCTGTGGTGGTCTGAAGGGAGGAAATTAAATAAGAACAGGAAAGCAGGAGTGGGGGGGAAGAAGTGAAGCACCCTTAAGCAGCCAAGAAAAAAAAAAAAACAGGTGAAATGTCCATCAGCAAAGGCATTCACCTCTTTCTACCACAAAGAGGGATTATCTTTGGCTCTCCCCACAGACAGATCAATTCTAGCACAGTTTTTATAGGCCCAGAGCAGCTCCAAGCTACTATAGGTACTGCTGGCACTCATGCTACACTCTACAAATCAGCCCAACTCCCCTAACCATACAGGTTACCAGATGTCAAAAACCTCTGTTATACCCTTGCCCCCATTTATGCAAGTTGTTTGCAGACCTTTCCTGTAATTTTGATCATCACTTTCACTTTGGAAAGGGCCTTACATAAAACTCCACTTCTATCAATGACCCAAAGAGTATTTAGAGCCAGTGCCTACTCTTTGGCTGGGGGTGCTGAGAATGAATGTAGGGAAAGGTCTTGGTTGATAAACCCCTTTGACATGGAATATCACGATGTCTTTTGCTCTCTTACTGGAAGAGGATCACTGCGTTTGATGAACCAGAGGGGCTTCTGGTACTCCTGCACCTTACCCAAAGCCAAAGGACTTGAGCTGTTCGCCCCTCTAGCACAAACCTATCACACAATCTTTCACTCATCTCTTCCCTCCAGAGTCCACTCACCCAAACCTGGTTTTTATTTGTTTCTTTTGTTTTTTTATTTGTTTGGGGTTGTTTGTTTGTTTTGCTTTGTGTTTTTAAACAAAATCTGTGGACCACAGGTTAAGTCCAGACAGGCAGGATGCCCTGCAGTGAACTACAGTAACAAGAAACTTCTTGGCCCTATGGATGTGCTACTTCAGTGCCAATAACTAATCAAGCAGAATCAACAGTTTGCTGCAAGCATTTCTGGTGTGAAAGAACAAAGTAATTCTGTCATCTCCAATGAAAGCAGATACCTTGAAGTACTCAAAATAACACAACCTCCTATGTCAGGACATGCCACATATTTCAGCAGCACATTGTGTATGCTGATCTGTAAGTGGGGACAGCACCTTACCACTGAAGCCCTTGATGCTCCCAGATTACTACAGCACCTGGCTAGGAAGAGAGATGTGATTCTTGGCAAATGCCAAGCTGGGGGGAATTACCTACTCAAGAGCTGATTCAGAGCACCTATGTTTCTCTGCAATAAGAGTAGCCCAGGAAATCCTTGTATTTTAGGAGAAACACAGAGCATCAGAGAGCTGAAGAGCTTTCATGTGGAAACTGGTGGAAAGCAGTAAACCAGCTGGAAGATTGCTGAGTGTAAACTGGTTCAAGACACAGGCTCTTCTGCAGAGCTATTGCAGAAAAACCTCAGCTGTTCATCTCCTGTTCCACTGCTCTGACCTCCACCCATCCATCTGGGTGTCATGCTTCTTCAGTCACTGAAGGCAACAGCCAGTGCTTACAATAAACATTGGCTGATTGCTCTGTGAAATCAGAGGTTTTCAAAGAGATCTGTGCACTGAAGGTTAAAATAGACACTTTCTTCTGAAAGGACTATCTGGACATCATTCATTTCTTGCAAAATATGCCTGTGTCATCCAGGATCTTGGAAGAGCAGGTGCTTTATTTCCTGTCTCCAAGCAGATGCACATTTTACTGTTCTCTGAGCACTCAGGGGCAGCTGTTTGAGTGTGGGACAAAACATGGTGACAGCTGCTGAAACCGAGATGCCTGATCTACCTTTTCTACCTAATCTGATTTTTGCAGGGATGAAACAGCTCATCTCCTTCAGTGTGCAAGCCCTTGCAAGAGGCACCCCAGTGCAGCTCTCTCACCCAAGCCACTGCCTTATTTCGTTCTCTTTTCTTTCTATAGAAGAGAATATCATGCCTGTGCCATCTGTTATGCAAAGTGCTGCATGTACATTGCAAGGTACCCTGCAGCAGGCAACGGAGCCTTGCAGATTAAATGTGAAGAGAAGTGGCTGTGAGGGGAGAGAAAACTCCAGGTGCTGGAGCTGTTACAGGTGAGCCTAAGCGTTTGCTTCCCCGAGGCAGCTACCTGTCAGGATTAATCTTGCCTAGCCCAGGAATGTGCCTCAGTAGATGCCGCACCCCATTCCAGGAAACCATAAATACCAAATGAGATGCTCAGCACCACACATGAAAGCATCTTCTTTCTGCAGGGGGAGTGACAGCCCAGAAAGCATCAATCCTGCTTTGTGCAGGGCTTTTCTTAAGGTAGTTCCTTGGTGGGAGGGGAAGGAAGGAGGTAAGTATGGATGCTTGCTGCCTTCCACCTAAGGAGGCCTCCAAGGGAACCCCATTATTTGTTTCTCTGTTCTGCGTCCACCTGGGAGCCTGCTTTTTGATTTCCCTGTTAAAGGATGTTATCTATCTTGTCCAAAAACCAACCCTAAGGGAGAGACATGGAGAGGAGCCACAGAAATCACCTTCGATAGCCCCTCTTACAAGTACTTTTAATAATACGTCACAAAGGTAAAGCCAGCGGACAACTGGGCTGCTTTTGAATAATGCTACCCAAGAGCAATACAGGAAAGGGCACAAAACAATTAATGAGGCACAAAACATGAGGTGAGCCATCAAGTCATCCCAATGTCCCCACCATGCCTGAGGATGCCCCAGAGGTCAGCGTTCTCCCACAGAGCTGAGTCCACGGCCAAAGCCACCAGTTGAAGCACACACCACAATTTCAGGGGCAGAGCCCCAGTGAGGGACATTACCACAAGAAAAGAGTGTTCTCAGCTGATGATGGGTTTCTGGATCAAAAGCAATGTATCTGAAGTCCAAACTTGAATGCTAGGCCCTAGGCAGCAGCCAGTGCCAATGCCAGGAGCAGTGGGAGGCCCCAAGCTTACCAAGTACACTGGCACTGTCAGAGGGACACCACTGACCCCAAAGTGCTCTGTTCTACAATCTTTGAAACAAAGGAACTGATT
>JBCJKH010020871.1:7835-19256 GCA_039877255.1 Loriculus beryllinus | reverse complement strand
GGGGTACCAGAAAGGGGGCAGAAACCACCCCCCCCCAAAAAAAAAAAAAAACAACACAATACCCCCCAACACCTCCACTGCGTCCCCTTGCAGAGCGCCTTGCACTCCGTGCTGAGGGGCCACAGCGAGCAATGGGGCGCAGCGGGGTCGGGGCTTTATCGCCCCATGTGACGCCACCAGTGTCCCGGTGCCCTTGGCTGGACGGTAGCAGGGACAGGGCTATGGGGCCCTTCCTGGGGCTTTTATCTGCCTGGCACCCCCTGGCACAACTTGGTCCTCCCTTCCACATGCAGGACAAGGTGCCAAATTAATGGTCCTTGGGTGCCCGGGACCCCCGGCCTTGCAGGGTGATGATTTACCATCCCACCCCCCAAGTAGAAAGCAAGGCCAAAATGCCCTAAAAGCCACGGCTGTCCCTCGGCACGTGGAGCCACACCAGTCCCCACCCACCTGTCCCAAACCCAGGGTGTGCCCAGCATCCCCCTTGCCTTCCTCCCATCTCCCTTCCTCCTCCTCCGGGGCTCTGTGTGGCCATGGCCAGAGCTCTGCTCTCCCCGGAGCAGCCCAGCCCCGCCGCTGCTTCGCCGGGAAGCGCTCAGTGCTGGGAGACCCGGGAGCGCAGGGGGAAGCCCCTGCAGTGCGGGGCAGGGGAGGCCGCCGGCAGCGGCCCATGCAGCAGCGAGCGGGCCGGGGAGGCGGCGAGCCAGGCACCCGGCCCAGCGCTGTTGACATTTTCTCGCCCAACGCCTCCCCGTTCCTGTTTGCGTTTCCGTCCTCGCAGTGCGGGCTCTGCCAAAGGGCTGGGGCTGGCTCTGTTCACACGGAGCAGCACCTCGGGGACCCCTCCTGCCTCACCGACCCCCAGGAGTCACCGGGGAGGGGTTGGTGGGGGGGGCTCTCCCTCTGCCCTCCTTCAAGACTCCTGTTAATGCGTCACCTTTGTGAGTGCAATCCCACTCCAGCCGATCCTGCCCATCCCCTCCGTGCCTCAGTTTCCCCAGCAGCCGGATAGTGCCCTGGGACAGGAGCACCAAGAGACACCAGTGCACCTCTCCTGCTGCCGAGGATGAGGCTCCAGAGCCCCAACATCCCTGGGTGGCACCCCCTCATCCCCTCCCAAGGAAGCACCTGCCGCACTGTCCTCCCTGGCACCCAAGTGCACAGAGCTGTACCCCAGCAGCCACCATGCTGGGGACAAACCCCCCAGCCAGCATCCACTGGCACCCCGAAACAAGCTCTGCCAGTAGCACAGCCCCCCAAAACCAGGCATCCCAAAAAGAGGGGAATACTGTGAGTGGGATGGAGGGGCAATGAATATCCTGCACCAAGGGAACTGGGCACAGATCCCAGCTCAGCTCCAGCACAGACCCCCATATGGACCCCCATAGCCCCAGTTCCTTGGGAGGCGGCTGCAGGCCAGCTCCCAAACCCTGGGAAACACCAGCAGCGGAAGAGCCAGGGCCAAATGGGAAAGTAGCTGAGTGGGATGGAAATGAGTGGATGAGCAAAGGGCACTGACAGCAAGTCCCTGTCCCCGGGAAGGTGACGGGAGCTGTCCCCTGGGGAGCTGACGTGTCCCCTTCGCAGGACACAGCCAGAGAAGTCCTGTCAACACCCCTGAACTCCAGCCACCTCCTGGAGCTATCAACTCAACGTACCAGTGAGAGCAGGTCCAGCAGTCAACGGAGTGACTCCAATGGCCTCTGCACCATGTGGGCTGAGAAACCACCCTCCACCTGAACCAGTTCCTCCACAACCCTAAACAAGCCCCCTTGAGCATCACTACTCCAGATGTCAGCAGCAGAAGGGGAACCTGGGGACCAGCTGCCTGGGGGGGTCATCTCCAGAGGTGAAAGAACACAGGAGGTGAAGCCCCAGTGCAGAGTCTGTAGAAGCCCTCTTGAACCAGAGCTTTCATCTGGTTTGGGGTCAGTGCCATCCCTTGGTGGTCTCAGAGGACCCCCGGCACCCTTACCAACACAGGTCCAAGGAGGGGTAGCCACAATGGTCTGGGAAGGGAGCAAATTGGTGGAAAACAAGGCAGAAGCCTCCTGCGGGAGCCCCTGTTCAGTGCAGATCCCACTTCCCATCACCGCAGAGCCCTGGAGGGCTGGATCTGGTCCTGCTTGCCCACGAGGAGGGAGGGAGGCTGGTGGTCCCCACTGCCCCAGCTGACACCCCCCAGGCCAGCCCTGTCCCCTGCTCACCCATGCAGAGTCTGAGCGGTCTCAGAAACCCTGCTCCCTGCCCACCCTCCCTGTGCGCAGCAGCACCCGGAGGGTGCAGAGGAGAGCCCCAGCTCCTCTGAGCGGCCAAGACAACAGCTCCCCTGGCCCCCCCGCCCCAGAGCTCGGAGAGGCTGAATATTTGGGCAGTGACGTAAAGAAGGGGAAAAAGGAAAGAGGGAGGGGGGGGAAATCCCCACAGAACCCCCTCCAGGACACGCTGCACAAACACAACCTGGCACAGCACCACGGCAGTGCTGACCCCCGCAGCCCCCCCATCCTGCCACCCTGGCTGGCCCCGTGCCAGGACCAAGGACACATTCCTGTGGCATTCCTCCCCCCTGCGGCCTGCTCTGTGTGGAGACTGGGGGTGTTTCTAATTACCTGTCCCAAAGCACTGTGGGGTGGCTTTTGACGGACCACCAGGGACAGGGACGGGAAGCAGTGAGGCTGCAGATAGAGCAGAGTGGCTGGGACAGTGAGCAGGGACAGGACATGTCCCCTAGCACAAGCTGGGACACAGATTTCCCCTCTCTACAACCCCTGTTCCTGGCACAGCCATGGGGAGCCTGCAATGCCCCACTTGGACTTGCCTCCAGCACTGCCTGGGCCTCTGGCCATGGCACGAGCTGCAGGGTACCCATCACCACGAGTCAAACCTGCCCAGAAGGGTCCAACCACCCCCTGCCTCAGTTTCCCCTTCTGTCTCTGACTCGCTTTACTGGTGGGGCGTCCCCACTGAGGGCAGGAGACACACATCCCCTTCATCACCACCCACTGCAATCCCCCACCACCAAGGAAGGGCCCATTGGCGCTGCGGGCACTGGGAGCAATTGCTCTGGCCAGGATGCGCCTGGCTGCCCAGCCCTGGCCCCGCTCCAGTCCCTGGTTTAATGATGGACAAACAACCCCTCTGGAGTCCCATCGCAGGGGGGCACTTGAAAAACAAGCTGGGCCTGGCACAGGGCCAGTGGGGATGGATGGTTCTGAGTTGGGAGCACATGCACGTGACCACACAACCGTGTGCAAGCATGCTTGTGCACACACATGGATGTGCTTGCACACACGTGCATACCCCACAGGCTCACACACACGTGTGCACCTGCAAGCATACTTGATCATGCACACGTGTACATGCATGGTCATGCAAACACATTCATGTTTAGGCACACACATGCACTCTCACACACTTTCAGGAGCACACACATACTCACATACATAGCCCAGTATCCCAGTGTGGCTCCAGTGCTACTGTCAGCTTCCCAGGGGAGACACCGCGGGACAAGGCAGCCTGCAGACACTCCAGCCCCACGCTATGTGCTGTGCCTTAGTTTCCCCCTTGGCACACCCTGACATCCCCGCTCCCCCAGGAGCTGTGGGCCCCAGTGTGATATGGGGTGAGCGGGGCAGGCTGGAGCCCTGCCAGGCGCAGGGGCTGGCACAGCCGCCACTTCCCAGAACCACCCGCCAGCAGTGGCCAGCCGGTTCGGCAGCCAAACACCGCAGCTCTCCCTGTCCCCAGCCAAACCAGCCATCAGCAGGCAAGCTCCTGCCACAGGGAGAAGCATCGTTCCCAGTCTGTTCTCAGAGTCTCCAAGTAGCATCATGGCAAAATCCAGTCACAGTGAGTGAGTGAATCCCAGGGGATGGGGACACCCCCAGCACTTCCTCTGCTCCACAATTTGGAGCATCCTCCGGCTCCTCTCAGCATCCTGGCTGGGAGGGCAGTGTCACCACCAGATCCTGGCTTTGCCACAGACAGCACGTGCCCACACACGGGCTCACCCACACTTGACCACTTCCACAGAAAGCACTGCACTCAACACCATGTCCCCATCTCTGCCTGTCCCCAGACAAGGCTCCGTGACTCAGTTTCCCCACCTTTGAAAGGAAGCTGCACCCCTCCTTGTTTTGGCAGGCAGTTTCAGTGCAGGGAGGAAAGGAGGGGACGGGCTCAGCGGGTCAGATACACACCACTGTCCATCCATCCGTTCTCCTCAGAGGGAGGGAGGTTTGCTAAGCAAAGAAAAATCCCTGAGCGGAGGCGCCGAGCACGAGAAGGGCCTTACATGGGCATGGGAACAGCGTCGTGTTTCCCAGCTGAAGTGTGTGCGGCTGCCCCGGCACCCCCAGAGCCGGGCACCCCGCCAGCACCGCTGCCACTGCGGGGCACGGATCCTGCTGCTGGCCCCACCACTGTCCCTCAAGCAGGGGGGGACCTCAAGAGGTGCAGATCACTGCTAGGGCACACGTCCTGCCTCCCCTGGCACAGCTCTGCCCAGTGACTGCCCCCCTGAGGACACAGAATGCCCCAGCACCAGTGCTCCCCCAAATATCTCCATCACCCCCCAGATACCCCCTGGCACCCAACACCATCATCCCCAGTACAGCCCTTCACACCCCACCAGCCCCCCTTACAGACACCCTTATCTTTCCCCTTTCCCCTCTCCCACCATAACCCATCCATTTGGGGTAAGTCGGGTCTTCTCCCCACCCAAGCCAGAAGCCAGCTGTGCTGGGGGACAGCCAGGGGGGACAGAACAAGGGGTCAGGGCAGGTCCCAGTGCAGTAAAGATGGGGACCAAGGGAAAGATGCTGCCAACAGCATCGTGGGACAGGCTCCAGGGTCAGCAGCCATTAGAGGGGGGAACACTGGGACCTTGGCAGCATGTTCAAGGCAGAAAGAGGATGCATTTTGGGGTGCAGCTGCCAGCAGTTTGGAGGTGAGCCCACCTTCCCGCTTCAAAGTATCCTGGGGGTGTAGGGGTTAAACGTGAGGGGCTCCAGGTATACAAGAGGCCATTTCTGCTCAGTGCCAAGCCCCCTCCCCACACTCGCCCTCCCCAGAGACCCTACAATAACAAGCCGGTGTGTGAGTCAGCTGGATGCTTGCCCAGCCGGAGGAGCCCCTCCCTGGGCGCTGGCCCAAAGGAGCTCTGCGGAAGGCCCCTGGCCCCGGCCCCATGCACGTACCCCCCCCCAGCAGCACACCCCTCAGCTAGCCGGCCCCACAGAGGGGGCTCCAGCTTCCAGCGAGCGTGGGAAGGGTGATAGAGGCTAATGAATTGCAGCCGGCTGCTGGAGTGAGCCACAGGCTGCCCCTGCACGCAGGCTACCCATATGCTGGGACCCTTGTGTGAGCAACCTATTGGTTCACAACCCCATATCAGACATCAGAGAATCCCCACCGGGAACACACCCAGACGCATGCGCTTCCCGACACTCCCTCCTGCCTGGAAATCGCTGGCAGATGCTCCCAGCCACTGCCTGCCATAATGTGGGCATCTCCTCATCCCATACGCCCTCATGTCTCCCCGCAGCACAAGGCAAACTTCCTCCTCTGGCCTAAGCCCCCAGGCATTTTTGGCACAGGGTCACCAGGGTGCCACAGGGTGCCAAGGCTGGCACAGGGCCTGGCATGGCAAAGGGTCCCCAAGATGACATGGGGTTCTCTGGGGTGGCGCGAGGTCCCCAGGGTTGGCACACATGGTCCCCAGGGCTGGCACAGCCCCACCGAGCCTGCTGGCCACCTCTGCCCTGCCTGCTCAGGGCCCAGGGTGCCAAGCATGTGCCCACTGTGTCCCCACCTCCTCCGCCAGCCCAGCCACAGCTCAGTGCTCCCCCACACCACAGCACCCTGCATAGCCAAGTCATGCTTGTCCCCCAGGACAGCCACCTCAACCTCCCCAGACCTTTCCTCTCCCTGCCTGCCCAGCCAGGCACAGGCATGGGCACGGGCATGGGCATGTCCCAGCCCACGCTGCCTGCCCGGGGCACAGCAGCCTCTTCCCGCCTGAGATGCCAGCCCCAAGCCGGCTGGCACACATGCCTCCCTGTGGATTTTGGAATGCGCATCCTCCCCTGCCCCAGCAGTGCAGCAGCAGGTGCTGTCCCACCTCCAGCTCCCCGGAGAACCTGGATTGCAGTAGGGTTCCCCTCTGCCGGCCCAGCAGCTGGACAGACAGACACCACCACTGGGCATCCTCAGCTCCACTCCTGCCTGCCAGAGAGATCCGCCTGCGGCGGCGCTGGGTATCCCGAGATGTGCTCAGCCTGCGTGCATGCCAGCGGCAGCGCTCAGCCACGGCGCATGGCACTGACATGCGGCAGCACCCGCCCTGACAAAGGGCACCAGCTCCAGATGCTGGGGCACAGATCCCTGCCGGCCCCCTCTGACCCGGGCTGCACCCCAAAACCCAGTCTTGTTCTGAATGGGCACATGCCATCACGTGCCAGGCAGAAGGACGGCACTGTCAGCCTCACCCACGGGTGACACCAGCCCATCTGGGTGCCCACCCGGTGGACTCAGCTAGCATATGGACCATGGCATCCCCCCTTCAAGTCCCTTATGTCCCAGGCACGGATGGGAACGCCTCAGGGTGCCAGCCTTACCTTGGCTTGGCACTTGGTGTGGCAGGAGAGCTTGCAGCCTGCAGGAGGAAGAGGGGAGAGAAGGTTAGAGGGGGCAGGAGAGGAAGCATTGCTGGGGGCAGCCCCAGGGCACCCCATGTGCAGGGCAGGATGGGTGGTATCACCCTACGCTGCAGGGCACGCAGCACCTTGGCTCTGGGCACAGGCTGCCGGACATGTACATGGATGCCCACGCCTCACACAGGCACACGCACACGCTGGGTGGCACCGGCACAGCACCACGTGCACACACATGTGGCCCTTGGGCACACACCAGCGTGCACAAGCCATCCCCCCCGCAGCATGCAGCGTGCCGGGGAGCACGCGGCCGCAACGCCCAGTGCCCAGAAGCAAACGGCATGAAGGGAGAGCCGTGCACACACGTCGCATGAGGCCTCACACGTGCACTGGCATGCACAAGAGCGCCGAGGGGAAGCTGCCAGTGCCCATGCCACCTCCTGCCCGCCTGCCTCTGTTGCACTCTCGTGCCCATACGCCTGCAGAGAACAGCACATGCACGTGTTCACTGCAGGCCAGAGACACACACAAACACAGGGCACTGCCACACCATCCAGGCAGCCCTGCAAAGCCACATGTCCCATCCCCGGGGAACACAAGGGTCCCCGTGCAGCACAGCCATGGCCACGGCTGCCCCGCAGGCCCTGTCCTCCCTTGGGGCTGTTTCCTGCGGCGCAGGAAGCCGCATTGTTCCCGCAGCCCGTGGCGTTTCCGCTCGCCGTCCCTCGCACGGGGCTCGGCAGCACGGCACACGTGCGAGGGGCCGCAGCACCGCCTGTGTCCCACCGGGCACCACAAGCAGCGAGCATGGCACAGGGTGTGAGCACCCATCTGTGCGCACAGACCTGCATGTGCGTGCACACTCATGCGGCGACTGTTGCACACTCACTGCACACACATGCGCTGACACACGGCTACATGCACACATGCCTCCATGGGCCACCATTGCCTCCCAGCCACCTTCCCACCTGCAAAGGCATCACACATGCTCTCGCACATCCACACGCTCCTTTCTAACGCTTGCACGCACACGTGCGTGCACACAGGTTGGCACAAGCACGTATTCCCACCTTCCCATCTGCGTGCATGCAGCTGTACATGTAGGCACACAAGTTCATCCCCTCATGTCCTGCGACCCCACAAGTACACCCCCTTAGTCACACATGTGCCCAAGCCCCCAGCTCACCTCGGCAGGTGCTGCCCTGGCGTGTGATGGCCTGCCGGCAGATCCCACATGCCTTTACCTTCTTGAAGCTCGTCATCTCGAAAGTGTGTTCTGGGGGGGCCTCCAGGTCCTGGGGCTGGGAGAGGGGACACAAGACTTCGTCAGCGAGATAAAGGTGACATGGACCCAGGCCCTCAGCCCTGCCTCAGTTTCCCTCTGGACAGGGGGGTTCATCCTCCATCTTCCCCATGGGAAGAAACATGTGTGTCCCTGCACCCTATCACCCGGGGCCGTGAGGCGATGGGCACTGCGGGGTGGGATGGGGCGATCCTAGGCTCGTCCCCGGGTGGACAGGGGGCAACCAACTCCCGTCCCCAACTGCAGCGGCCCCTTTAAATAGTCTCTGCCGCCCCCTGGCGGGCAGCGCGCACGCCACCAGGCGGGAAGGGGGGGGGGGTGCACGCGGACGGGTGTGCGCGCTCACGCGAGCGCGGGAACGCACGTGCGAAAACGCGTCCGTGCACGTGCAGGGATGTGCCTGCGCGTCGGTGCGCGCGTACACAGTCACGCGCCTCCGGAGCCGTGCGCGCGCGAGGAGCGCGGTCCCAGCGTCGCCGTGTGCTCTGGGGCGGGAGGGCGCGGGGCTGGGGGGGCGGTGCCCCCTGAGAGTGAGCGGCCGATGGCAAGGGGGGGCGAAGGGGGGGGGCGATGCCGCAAGTGCAAGCACCGGATGGGTCCGAACGTGCGCAGGTGCTGGGGTGTGAGCGTGCAAGCGTGTGCGTGTGCTCGCACAGGGGGGCTGCGGGCAGCCACTGCCCATCCCGACCCTCGCCGACTGAGGGCGGGGAAGAGCGTACTCCCTGGCAGCACTCCAGGCTGCCCACCCACCCGCTGCCAGATGAAGACGTGAGCCCCCGTAAATCCGCCTTTTCATGCCAAGACTAATGAGATTAAGCGGAGGCCCGGCAGCCCTCCCTCGCCCAGCCGCTCTGCTCTGTTCCAGCCTCTGCAGCACACCAGAGCCAAGGGGGATGGTGCCAAAGTGTCAAGGTGCTCGGTGCCCGCCCCCTCAAAACCCTTCCTGCCTCAGTTTCCCCAGTGCATGCAAGGACAGGCAGAAGGGCCGCACACATGAACCACGTGCCTCCTTGTGTGCAAACACCCTTGGGGCTGTGATGGCGCTGTGTGTGCTACACGCAGTGCGTGTGTCAAGGTGTCCGTGCACACCTACACGAGTGTGCAAGTACGTGTGGGTGTGCACATCCCTGCCAGCCGCAGCAGCAGCAGACATGTGGGCGTGTTTCCATGTTCCCACATGCAGGTGCACGTGCAGGTGTGTGCACACTCGCACAGGTTTGTACACACGTGTGCAAGCTCCTCTTGCCCAGGGAACCTGCTCCCACTGGTCCCTCGGCAGCCCCCGGCACTTGTACCACACAGCTGGGTGCATACACACCATGCACAGACAGGTCGTCACCCATCCAGCAGCCGTGGGAAAAGCTCCCCCGGGCCGGGGGCTCCCACGGTGCAGTTGCTGGGTGACAGCAAGGTCTAACGATGCCATGAGATCATTTGCATATGCAAAGCAGCATCTTTGCTGCGGGGTGCCCCGGGAAGAAGCCTTGCCCCCTGCTCCCAGGGACCCCCAGACAGGATGACCTGGGATGCCGACACGTCCCCCACGCATGTACACTCCACTCTGCTCTGTTAGCATGCCACACGTTAGCATGGGCCTGCTTCATTAACAGCAATTATCTTCGCTAGGGAAAGAGCTACCCCCTCCGTTCCCACCCCACAGAGCCCCCTCTGTTTGTCCCATTGCCAACACCATCCTCATGCTGGAGGCCTGCCAACCAAGCACCCAGCTTTAAACCCCCACCTTTCTGCTGCTGGGGGACACCCTGCCCACCCAGTGCCACTCCACCAGCCAGGAAACCAGCCCATCCCATGAAACACCCCTGTCCCAGGGCCATACTGGCAGAACCCCAGTTAGCCTCACTCCCCCAGGACTGGAAACTGCTAGGAGGATACATGGGGGAAATGGGGGACCTGTTGGGAATGCCACCTCGGTACTCATGGATAGGTATCCATCTCCAGGGACTGGCTCCCATGTGGTGCAGGAGGAGTGAGGAATGGCATGGACATCCCTGGCCACGGGCCCCCTAGCACTCAGACCCAAGGAGGCTGGAAGGGGACCCAGGTGTCCTGGGCTGGAAGAGGCACCGGGGAGGGAAGCCAAATTCATCAGGAGCCAAGAGGCCTGGGTTCATTGCCCAGCACTGCAGAGAGGTGCAGCGGGGGGGTAACTGGGACACCCAGTTCCTATGAGGCTGCAAAGTCAGGGTGGGTGTGGGGGCACTGGGACACCTGGGTTCAGCCCTATGGGCTCAGGCTTATCCAGCGCTCAGCACCACACTGCACCCTGGCTCACCTTCTCGCCCTGGTGATGAGGGGGAACGATGGAAAGGACAGAGCCCCAAACCCCCAGTACTAACTGGATCCCCCCGTTTGCCAGTTTCCCTCCGCTCCAGTGGAGCAGCAGAGCTCAACACCAGGGAATGGTGGGGAACCCTGGCCGGTGTCACAGGCTGGGCGCCGTGGGGGTTCTGTCCCCCACTCTCTCCATCCCCAGCCCCACACCTCCTCCACAGACACCCCTTAGTCCAGTATCTCTGTCCCGCATCCCACCCCGGCCTCTCCTTCGTGCACTCCCCGGTGCCCACCGCCGCCGCTCTCCCGGGCTGGATCTAGCTCCGCTCTGCTGTCCCCAGTTCCCGGGGCTCCTGCCGGCCCCGCTCCCTGTCCGGTACTCCCAGCCCCTCTTCAATGACCGGCCGTCCTGACAGCCTCCGCTCGGCCCCGGCTCCCCCACCGCCTGTCCGGCTCCAGGTACCGGTGCAGCACCACCGGTTCCCCCCGCTCCAGCCCGCCCGCCACGGCGCAAACTCCCTCGCTGCCTCCTGGTCCCCGCCGTTCCCCCCCCGTCCACCGTCCGCTCGCGGTACAGCCCCGCTCCGGGACACCGCTGCCGAGCCCCACTGTGCTGCTGCCCGGCTCCCCCCGGTGTCCCCCGTGCGGGCGCGGCGGCCGTACCCAGAGCAGGCAGGAGAGGCAGAACCCGGTCATGCTGCCCGCGGCGCGGCCCCGCCGCTGGTCGAGCCCCCCAGGACCCTCGCTCCGCCCGCCAGCTCCGCCCCCCAGGCCCCACACCGCCCTCCAGCAGGGGGAGAAGGGGGGTGCCTTTGCAAACCCCCCCCCCCATTGACCCCCACAGCGCCCATCGGGAGTCCGGCAGAGGTGGCCCCGGCGGGCGGCCAGGACCCCCCACCCCAGCAAGGGGGATGCGGGACTGGCGGGGCCGAAGAGGGGCTTTGCCTGTCCCGTTCCCCCTCTTCCTCACGCACACATTTGGGATCCATTTCCTCCGCTGTCCCGGGGAGCACCCGCCACCCACCTCATCCCCATCCCTCCTCCGGCCTCCAGCGGATCTTGCGGAAGGGGTGTCCCTCCCCCATCCCCAGCCGTGTCCCCTGGGTGGTCCCGGGGATGGGCGACAGGGAGGGATCGGCGGACACCCATCCGCCGAGCTGGGGGGACAGATCG
>JBCJKH010020869.1:0-17815 GCA_039877255.1 Loriculus beryllinus | reverse complement strand
GTTCAAGGGTGACACTGGCTGGGGATAATGCAAGACCAGATGTGACCACAGGGATGAGGGACATCCCTGGGGTTGATACTAGCCCAGTAGTATCTGGGTTTGATATAGTAGATAGGGCTGGGGTTGATACCAGCCCAGGGGTGACATTGACCAGAGGTGACACTCGCCAGGGGTAACGCCAGCCCAGGGGTGACACTGACCAGGGGTGACAGTGGCCAGCGGTAACACCAGCCCAGGGGTGACATTGGCTTGGTGTGACGCCAGTCCAGGGGTGATGCCAGCCCTGTGGTGACACTGGCCACAGCCATGATGGCCCCCTTGGGGTTACACCAGCCCAGGGGTGACACTGGCTGGGAGTGATGCCAGCCTTGGGGTGACACTGGTCACACAATCACTGCCCCTCACTCACAGGGTGTGACTTCAGCTCTGTGATTCCACTGGACCCGCAGTGATTGAGCCTTCTCCTGGGGGGCTCTTGCTCTGCCCCCCAGGTTTATACCTGGAATAAAGAGGGGGGTTTGAAGCCAGTGTCCTCACGCCACCACATCGGGGTCCCCGTCCCCGGGTGGGGGTGGCACAACCTGAGTATCAATAACTGGACTGTAAATAGATAACATAGAAATAAACCATCTGAATAGAAGAACATTTAAAATAAATTATCTGACTATAAATAAAAGAGGTTCAAGTAAGATGAAATAACTGGAATTAAATAACAGGAATTAAGCAACCAGACTATAAAAAAGATTAATGAAAATAATGCGACTAGAAGTAAAATGAAATAATCTGAATATAAAGACATTTAAAATACATTTTCTGACTATAAATGACTGTCTCTGATGAGAAATATCCATAATAAAATATTCTGAATGAAAATGAAATGAAAATAAACAAATTGAAGCAATCTGAAGACAAATTTGGAAAGAATTGGAATTACTAATCTAACTGGAAGGAATCTGAATATAAATACAGTGAAAAGAAAGAATCTGAAAGAATCAGAATATAAAATGAAAATAAATTATCTGAATATGAATAATATGAATGAAATAATATGACCCCAAGAGTAATTATAAATAAGATGAAATAATTTGACTACAAATAAATTGAAAAAGAAAGAAGCTGACTAGAGAGAATGTCAAGGAAAATAAACTGATGGGAAATAATCTGAATTGTGAAAATAAGTGAAAATAAAGAATCTAAACCGATCTGAATAGAAACTCAAATACATTATGTGAATGGAACCAGACTGAAATGATCCGAATTCAATCATCTGCATAGAATTCACAATAGTACAGTTAATCTGAAGATAAATAAATTGAAGAGGAATTACCTCTGCCAATATGATTAGAAATAATCTGAATAGAAAGAGGAAAATCATCTGAATTGAAATAAATTGAAAATAATCTGAATGGAACTAAAATAATTGATAACCTGAATATAATCTCAATATAAATGAAGTAAAAATAATCTGAATAAATAAATTGAAAATTCTCTGAACAGAAAAGAATCTGTATACGAAAAATAGAAATAATCTGCATAGAGCTACGTGAAATTAGAATCTATCATAACATGTGAAATCAAACACTGGGGGGCGGGGGCTTTGCTCAGTTGCACTTTAACCACAGGACAGGTTGAGAGCAGAAGGAAAAAGCCCCCCCAGTCTCCCCAAACCCAGCGGAGCTTTGGGGTGTCACCAGCACCACAGCCGCTTCACCTTTAGAGAAGTACACTTTTATTTCTCTGGTTGGTTTCCTTTTCTCCTTTTTAAACCATTCCTGGAGTGGGTGACACAGGATAATATATCCTTGTACAATACAGATCTGGTTTTAATTTACACGCAGCAGACTTATAAATTACTTAAAAAAAAAATCCATGAAAAATAATAATAATAATAATAATAATTAATAATAACAATACCACCACCATTTGGCGCCCTCAGCCCCGCTCCTCCGCTCCAGTAGTAAGTACATTCATGCCTCAAGTCCATCCCTTAACTCGCAGGAGGGGCCGGGAAGGGGCTGTGGAAGATGCTGGGGGGATGCGCTGGCCAGGAGACCTGGAACCCCCTGTTCTGCAGCTCAGCCTCCGCCTGGCCTGGATTTTACACATATATATCTATATATGCATATATTTCTTCTATATCCATTTTCTTTATATATATATATATACACAAATATATGTTATATATATAAAGAAACATGTTTTCTATATATATTCTATATATTTTCTATATATGTTCCATATATACTCTATAAACATATATATAAAGAAGATAAAAGATATGAACATATATTCTTTATATACGGCATATATGTACTTAGAGAACTATATGCTCTATATAAAGAAATATATAAATCTATATGAAGAAACATACACGTATTTATACATATAAAAGAAATACAGAAAAATATATATAAATAAATACATGGTCTTTTTAAACAGTATGCATCTATTTGACATACATTTCTTTATACATAATATATTTATTATATATATTTCTTTATGTACATATAAAGAAATATATATAATATTTCTTTGTATATATATAATATTTCTATGTATAAAGAAATATATTCTTTATACATGGTATGCATTTATTTTATATATATTTCTTTACACAGAAATATAAATATATGCATAAAGACATATAAATTCTTTATACACAGTATATTTGTCCTATATTTATATTTCTCTCTATATATTATTTTATAATACATAAAAAGAAATATATTTTCATCTATTCTTTATATATATTTCTTTATATATAAAATACATAAAGAAATATATATATTCTTCACATGTAGCATATATCTCGTATTTCTTTATATGTAAACATGTATTATATATAAAAGAAATAAAAACATACAAAGAAACATATTTATTCTTTATATATTATTTTACATATACTTTATATATAGAATATACATAGTCTTTCATATGTCAATTTTCTTTATATATAGAATATATATTCTTGAACATTTATTTTCTTCACATATATATATAATCTATATATAAGGGAAATACATATATGAAAAGAAATACACACACACACATATATATGTATTTGGAGGCGCTGCCCAAGCCACATCCACTGTCCCGGCTGTGTTGGGAAAACTAAGGATGAGGTTGGAGCCCTTCGGCCCTCCCACAGGGACACCCTCACCTGGAGCCACTTTGAGGAGAATTCCTGGGCTTTTAGATAAAGACGGTTTTTAGACGGCTGGTTTTGGCACAGGGCACAGGGATGCTCCTGCTATTTCCAGCTCTAGGGAAATTCGGGGTGGCTTCCCAGGATCTTTCACTTTCGTGGCTACCACCCACCTCCCAGCACATCCCAGGGTGGTCCCAGAATGCCTATTTTCCACTCAGGATGGTAAAATCCCATTTTCCCCTATAGGTGGGGGATGATTGAGTGGGTCTTCCTCCGCTCTTGGGATGCAGCACCAAGGCGGATGGCATTCCCGTGCTCCTGCTCCCCCAGCGGCATCTATTGCTTTTCCCCATGGAAAAAAAATGGAAATGAAAATAAAACTTTGAAAAGTGAAATAAAAGAAAACCAAATCCCCAATAAATAAACCATCCCTCAAAAGCAATGGGCAGGTGGAAGGGACCGAAGGGCAGCTTGGACAAACCCTGGGATACAGAGATGCTCGGAAAACCACAAAATGCTCAGGAAAACCCAGGTTTTGGTGTTTCCCCCCCCTTTTTTGGTGGTGTTTCAGGAAAGGATGAGCCTCAACCTGCAGTGCCCAACACATCTGAGAGGACGGAGCTGTCCTGTATTCACCTAATTAGCGCTCTAGGGCTCCTAATTTTGCCTTTCCAGAGGTTTTCCAGTATCTGGAGCTTCTCCAGATGCCACTGAGGGTGATGATGCTGATGATGCTATGGGAGGGATTAAGAGCTGATTAGTCCTATCATGGGCATTGCTTTTAAATTAGGCTAATTACACCTCAAAGTACAAGTACAGAGCAAGGTAGTAGCGGCAAGTGATGGATGGTGACACCAGTGGTGGCAGCGGCAGGACGGCTCAGCCCATCGCTTCCTCCTCCCTGGCCACAAAATAACAATAATAATAAACCAAAAAGTTCAGTTTGGGGAAAAATAGAAAACAAAATAAAAATAAAAATATATCTATTTACATCAAACTCCAGTAACCGGCTTATAAACAAATAGAGCTTCAAGTAGTCCTTGAGTATTATTATTGTTATTATTATTATCTTTTAATACTGATGGTCTCCAAAACAAAAAAAAAAAGAGGAGAAGCTGGTTAGGTCACGTTAAAAAAATAACACAAAAAAAGGTGGGTTTTGGCAGATTTTAACGCTTTTCCATGCTCTTGGCGTTGGCGTGGATGAGGTGGTTAAAGCGTGGAGGGCTTGGCTGGCTGGCTGGAGCCGCTGCCGGCTCGGGATGCTCCCACGGGAGTTTTAGGCTTGGTTTGTTCCTCCCACAGGCAACGGTGATTGGGCACAAGGATTTGGCGGTGCGATGCTCCGAAGCATGGGGTGCTCCGAGGGGAAGGGTGCAGAAGCCGGCCAGTGCCCCTCCATCCCTGGTCCACCCCTTCAGAAACCCTCAACCTCCCATAACCATTAAGGCCACCGTTAAAACCGTCCCCCCCTTCCTGGCCTTTGAAATCAGGAATTCATCCTTCTGGTGTTAACAAGGAAGCCATCGGGAGCATGGACCAGGAGGATGCTCCAGCACACGATGTGGAACATCTCAGACCATGAACTCGTTGCTCCCCAGGAGGACGAGGGATTGGGCGGCAGCACAGTCGGCCTCGGGGTTTCTCTTGCGTGTCCCCCCTGTCCCCCCATCTGGGGGCTCTTTGGTTTTGGGGGGGGAAGTTTTCACGCTCTTCAGTTTCTGTTTGCCTTTCTCCGGGTTGAACGTCCCGCGGGTGGTGAACTGAGGGCGCTCCTCGGGATAACGGAGAGGTCCCATGAAACCCTCGGGGCTCGCCCGGCTTTCGGGAGCCTCGCCAAGACCCCCTGCTCGGTAGAAAGGCGATTTGGAGTACATCTGGAAGCGCTTCCGGGGAAGGTGGGGCAAGCAGGAGGTGGATGATTGGGATGAGGAGGAGGAGGAGACGGAGACGTCGGCTGGATCCACTGGGTCCGGACGTGTCCTAGGGTGCCTTCGCAGCCGGCTCGGCCCCTCCGCCTTGGCGGGGCGCAGGGAGGTAAGTGCTATGCTTCTCTCTGGGAGAGGTGGGAAAGACCAACGGAGGATTAGCACCCCAAAGCCACACAGGATCCCAGCATCACTCCCTGGGGACACATGCTATGAAGCCAGGAGAATACTCCCAGCATCTCACTGGGACCATCACTTGGGATGACGATGCGCAGTGCTAGACGAATGCTCACCTCCCCATCAAACCCTGGATGCTACCACCCACCTCCCCGTGTGTTACAACCTTTAACCCTGCTCTTCGCACCCATTTAAACTGCTGGCTTTAAATTTCCTTTGGGCAGGAAATAAACCCTGCTCAAGCTTATAGAAAAACCTGAGCAACCTGCTCAGTTGATGATGTCCCTGCTCATTGCAGGGGGGGTTGGACAGGATGAGCTCTGAAGGTCTCTTCTACCCCAAACCAGTCTATGCTCTATGAGAAACCCAAGGACTCCTGGATTTACCCGAGCGATCGGAGATGGCTCCTTCGGAGTCAAAGTTCAGATTCTCAGAGCTGTCGGCGGTGCCAATGGAGGCTTCAGACTCTAGGGTTTCATCATCAGAGGCGCGGGGCTCCAGCGTCAGCATCTCGAACGTCAGCTCCTCCCTGTCAAAACCAACCCATTCACCCAAGGGGACCAAACAGGTGGGGAGGAGAAAAAAGGGATACACATACACCAAGAGATTCATGGAAGGATGGAGTCATCCAGGTCATCCTGGGAGCAGTACGTCAACTAAAGGATGTCAAGTGACATTTATAGGTAACCTACCGCTAGGTGACATGGCTCAAACCCTCAGCCAGACTCACTTTTCCTTCTGCAGGCTCTCAATCTGCTCAGTCAGCACCTTCTCCTCCTGCTGCATGGCCACTTGCTGCTGCTCTGTCACCTCCATCTCCATGGCTTCCTCACTGCTCATGGTCTCCTCAGGGACATCTGTCACCGAGGGCAAGCGCACGGCAACAGGAGATGTTGGGCTGGGGTAGGCGCCACGTCGCACGCGTCCTTTGCCCTGAAGAGAGACAATGGTGTCATCACCACCAGCCAAGGTGATTTTGCCAACTTCTCAGGTGCCAACCACAATGCTCTCCCAAGAAGTAGACAATGACCCGGGCCACCGGTCCTCAGTGCACCACTGGTGCTTGCACCCAAGACTCTCCAACATCTCACCCCAGGCTGGGAGGGCTACCAGAAAGACTCAACACACTGGAGGAGATGAGGATGGAGGTGGTGAGCGTGGTGCTGATGGACCAAGTGCAACCTGGCCTTCCAAGCAAGCGCAGCTGGCAGCAGGCTGGGTTTCTGTAAAGCTTGACAGCCCATGCGATGGGAAGCTTGACATGCCAGGTTCATGCTGGCTTTGGGCGGAAGTGTCACCAGGGTTTTGATTTTAGGGCACTTGGCTCCCACTTTATCATCACATTGCATCTTGCATCCTTTCCTCACCCACCCTGTGGGACACCACAGACATGAAAAAGCTTCTATCTTAACCATTATCGTAACCAGACGTGTCTCATCTTCTAAAATCTAGATCCTCAACTGACCAGGACTTGGGCAATGTCGACCAGCCTGAGATGTGCCCCTTGCTTGGTGCCCTCCTCCTGACAACCGTCACCCATGATAAGCCTGCATCTCCATGCTCGTTGCAACACAGCTTTTCTCCCCATAGGACTATCTAATCTCTGCAGCTGTGGCATCCCTGGCTCTTCCTGATAACCCATGTGCCCAGAGCAGGTTTGCAGTGTAAAGGAGCCTCCCTTTTTTTTTCCTCTAAAAGTGAGATTTGTTCCATTTTACTCCTTTCATCTTTTAATGGCACATCTCAGAGACCTTCCTGCTGCAGCAAAGCTGCTCTTGTGCCCTGGCATTCCTCTGACAACACCTTCTCACGTGGGCTCCTGAGCTGAAGTGCAGCTGCCTGAATCCTATTAGCCAAAACCTGAGATCCCAAGGATCCCACCGGCTTGTGGACTTAAGCCCCTGTGAAATGGTGTGCTTGCAAAACAGCACCAGGGGAGCAGAGCTCAAGTTTTGCCCTTCTCTGTCTCCTAACCCGCCTAGATGGGGAGAAGCACCATGGGCTGAATCTGGTAGGAAGGGAAACAGCTCCAGAAGCATCCCCAAAAACTTGCAAGCTCTTTTCTCACTGGGAACTCAAAGTCAAGCTGGGATGGAGCTGGGGAATAAAAGGGTTGCTGGACGCCTTCCAATTCCAACCTGGGTCTTGTGCCCTTCTGTTCAAAGGGGTGGTGGTGCTGATCCTCCAAAAAGCAGGAGGAGACCTTCAGATGCCTCATGGTCACAGAGGCATCTGAGCCACCGGTTTTATCCACCACCTCAAGATACAGCAGCACTGCTAAAGCAATATGATGCTGAAACATCCCCCGAGTGAGCAGAAATTGGGGTGGGAAGGGATGAGCCAAGCAAAGCAAAAAAGAGGGAAGCACAGGACGGGAAAAGAAAATAGAAGAGGAAAAGAAAAGTAGGAAGGGGAGAAGGGGCAGAAAGCAGTTTTTCAAGGAGCTGCTTGCGGGGATGGCCGAGTGGCAGCCATCCCAAACTCCTGCCGCCTGGGGGACCTGCTGGAGAAACAATGACCCTGAGGAGCAGCTCCCACTCAGGGACCAGATGGGCAACTTCACGGACAATGGCCGGTGAGACAGGGCTGGAATGAGCGGCGGTGACACACAACGGAGGGACGCGGCGGCTGGCACGGGGTGCACTGCAGTTAATACATACCGGGATTGAGCTGCGGGTTATGCTCATAAATCTAACTGCAATTAGTACAGGTTTCTGGATTAGAGAGGAGATGAAAAGGAAAGCAGAAGGTTAGAGTGCACATGCCATTGCCCCGCCAAAAAAAAAACCCGTTTCTGTTTATTTTTATGGGTTTTTTTTCTCAAGTAGGATGAGCAGGGCAGCTCTGCAGCACCAGCCCCACAACCTTAGGCAGCCCCTGCTTGGGTTTCATCCCTAAGAAAGCAGAAGCAACATGTCCCTGAGGACCACAGCGGGCAGGTCCAGGCAGAAGTGTCACTTGGCTCCTCAGCCCAAGCCTGGGACAGCCACGCTGCGCCAACTCTGTCTCGCTCCCACAGCCCAACAAGCCAAGTGCAGCGTGCATCCACAGCCCGCTGGCCCCCGAGGCAGCATGGAAGCTCAATGAGATGGATTTGAGTCTCCCAAAAAGGTGGTGTGGGAACAGGGAGAGCCTCTGAGGAGCTCATTTTGGGCTCAGATAAAGCTACTGAGTATGAAAAAGGATGGTCCAGGTCTCCCATAGGGCAACATTGAGCTGGGCAGTGAAAGACTTGACTAAACAAGTTCAAATCAAGATGGAAACACTGATCTGGACCATCTGAGCTGGAGTGACCACATTTCCACAGACCATTCCCACTTCGTTGTGCTTTGAAATGACTCTCTGCAAAGGTAAGGAGCCTCCATGGGGCCGAGGGTCCCTGTCCTGGAGAGGATGGTGTGGGAGGTGCAAGGGGATTGGGAGCTGGGATAAGCAGAAGAAGATAAGGGAGGGTTGCTTCAGTGGCAAGGAGGGGATGGGAAGGGACAGAGATGGTTTTGGCATCTCACCATCGATCTGCGGATCAGGGAGAGGCGGCTCTTGGCTTTGTTCTCTGCAAACTCCAGGCTGTTGATGTCCTTGAGACGAGCCTTGTATTTGTTCATCTGCTCGATGACAATTAATTCAACGCACCTAAGGGGGGAAAAAAAGACAAGATCGGAAGAGGAAATAATTTGATCTGAGCTGTCTCTGTCTTGCCTGAAGATTTGCCCTGATGGAAAACGCAAAGCGAGAAAGCTCCAGCTGGAAACCAAAGGGTAGTGCAAATTCCCCCCAAAAGAGTGATAATGATCCCTCTCTTAGAAGAGGGATCAAGGAAATACAAACCTGGGGAAGGCAGGTTGCCTCCAACTCAGTTACATGCAGTAATCCTGCAGCAAGCTTGTTTAGCAGAACTGTTTAATGCTGTCAGGAGTGTGTTTGGGGAAAAAATGTAGTCCTTTCCATGTAATAAAATTAGAGGATGTGCTATAGCTAAAGTCCAAGAGAGAAGCTACAAAGAAATCCTCTGAAAGGATGAGTGCTCCTACCAGCTGAGCCTCCAAACACGTTCTGGTCTCCAACCATTTTAATATTTCCTGGCAGTAAACCAAGCTCTTTCAGAAGTCCAGCCCTTCACTTGATGGTTTCCATCATTATCATTGTCTCCATTATCAATTTTTACATCTACTTAATACAAGCCAGACTGAATTTGGGCAGATGCTTCACTTTTTCCTCTGTAAAACCTTTGCAACTATGTCAAATACCTTAAAGAAATCCAAGTCTGCAGTATTAATATTGCTGCAGACCAAACTCACCTCATCAAATAACCCCTTCCCCCCACCTCCCCAAATTAAGTAAGAATATACCACCTCAGCACAAGCTTCACCTTTTCCTGCTGAGAAGTGCCAGGTGGGAACACAAGTTGATCTGCTCTTGTGGAGCCTCATAGCTTAAAAATCCCCATTAACAACCTCTTGGGGAAATATGCGTTCCTAATTTCCATGCTTAAGCTGCCTATTCTTGAGCCACTTGACCGTACTGAGGGTTATCAGGATAGGAACAGTGACATGGAAATAGGTAAGGAGCTGGATCATCCAGCACCACGTTCTTACGTGGTTGTTTTACTGATGTCCTGAACACTCTGCAGCGGGTCTGTCGTATCGGGGCAGCGGAGGATACAGGGAGCAAAGACAATGGCCAAGGCATTAGCTGACATGCGATTGGTCTCTTCTTGAAGGGCAATCCTAGAAAAAAATAGGGATTAAGCCAGAAGTCAGTGACAGCACCTCCCACTGCACCTCTTCCACGGATGAATAGAGTAGACAGCATTTCTAAGGTGCAGTCTAGCTCTGCTAGCAAGCACGCTATTCTGCCCTCATCTTTGCTCTGCCTGCTGGAGAAAGCCAAACCTGAAGACATCTCAGGTATTATTAAGGCAAGCAAAACCCCAGTGTTTTTCACCCACAAATCCTGTCCCTGCAGTAGTGAGGGGCACCACGGACCTGCAAGCACTATGAGCAACCAAAACGCTGCAGAGGCTGTTCATCAATACAAGGGTCATTTGGAGAACAGCTCTGGGGCCACCTCCAGGGAGGTGTGATGGACCTGGAAACTCTTCTTTTCCCTTGCCCACCTCCTTTCAGTCTTAGTGACTTCGGTATGAAGGATGCCTGAGCATCCTTCCCTTGCCCAGCGTGGCCCTGGCTCAACGTACCTCACCAGGTGGAAGATGAGACGCTCCAAGGTGCTGAGATGGGTGCGGGAGAGCTGGTCAATGACTGAATACACTCCCCGTACAGTCTCTTTTCTCTCCTGGAGGCCTGCAGAGGAAGCAGCAGTATTTAGGGACAGCTTGTAATTCTTCTTCCTATTTAAAATGATACCTTAACACTTACTTACTTTCGTTACTTAAAGGATGGATCTGCTGGCTAATGGTTTGGGTTGAAATCTGCAATGTGGGCCACCAAAGGTGAGACTGAACTGCTGTGGCTTCTTGTGAAAAAACCCTTGTAGCCAAAAACTCAGGCTTTGAAACACAGTAAGTGTAATTTGGCAAAACTAGCTGGTTTGGGCCCAGAGACTAAATAAAAAGTTAGGCCACCCTTTCTCTCTGCTGAGGGCATGGGATACCAAAGGAGGCTCCTTACCCATCGCTCGCAGAAACTCCTCATAGAGCTCGAAGGTCATGAGAGGGTTGGGCAGATCTCGGAGCCACTGCTTGAACACGCTGGCGATGACGTGGATGTTGTAGTCATCTAAATTCACATTATCAATGTCTGGGTTTGGCAACAGAATAAGGAAAAACAAAAACAAAAAAAACACAGGAGGAAACAATATGAAGCCGTTAGTGAAACCGGGGGTTGGACCAGGTGACCATCAAAGGTCCCTTCCAACCCAGACCATTCTATGAGAAGCTACTCCTCGACAATAAAAATGTTTGCTTGCCACCCCAAACCCACACTGCATTCAATGGCAAGAAGCTCAGCACCTGATTTCAGCTTCACCTGTTAAAATTAGAGAGAAATGCAGTTTCTGAGGCAAGGAACCTTGGGTTGAACCAGGATTTCTTTTCTTGCTGGCATCGACTGCTACAGTGTAAATAAAGCAGTGTTTTCCCTCAACCAGAATTACATTTTTTCAGGTGCTGCACCCAAAACCCATGAGCTGGTGACTTGAGTTTTGTTGGAGATGTGAAAGCACCACTTGCACAGGAAGGAAGGCAGGACTGCTCCCTTGCTTCATCCCGATGAAGCATTCCATCTTCCTCACATCCAACCTTGTTGTTGCAGAGATTTTTCTCCCTGCATGGTTTTTCCCCATTCGTTTACCTGTATCAAGTCCTTGCCGCAGCTCCTTGATCTTGTTGGTGGACCCTGATTTTCTGTAAATGCCCTCTGTGTACAGCCCATGCATTTCGATGTAGTTGATGAGCTTCTCCACCAGCACCGGCACTGCCCGCTCCTCACTGGTCAACCGGGAGAGCTCCACACCAAACTGCCGAGACGACAGCTCGGGGTCATACTGAGGAGGAAAAGGGAAAAAAGGGGTCAAAAATCCTTCCAGGAAGCAAGTGGTGCAGTGCTCAGATCCGGCTGCCCGTCACGCTTCTTCAGCTGATCCAAGTGATGTGCAAGTCAGTCCAATGAAGGACAGCCAGCAATTATGTCTTGCAATGCTAAGTTTGTCTCTGGGCATGCACCTGGAATCATAAAACTTTGCATCATCTTTCTTTAACCACCTAACTGTGGTATATTCTCAGCCTGACAGAGCCAAGGCAGCCAGGCATGGTCCTCCTCCACCTCCTGCCTCTCTGGCATCATCTCTGGGGATGATTTCGCTCCCCAGTGAGGATGCACAAAGCCGAACAGGTAAATCTGAGTCTTGAGGACTTAGATCAACTTGCAGCATTGGCACCTACAAAATGTCTGTGAACAAACATGATGCTAAAATAAGAGCATAAAAATCCTCAAGACAGACCATTTTGCTGGCTGCAAACACTCACTGGAGATTGGGTAACTGGCACATTCCAATTTGGACAAAGTCCTCCTGTGTGGGAGATTCTGAGTGGGAAAATTCAAAAGACCAGGTGAAATATTGACACGAATTCCTGGTGCCAGCGAAAGGGATGTGAAAAGACATATGCTGCAACCCCATCATCAACAAGACAGTGCTGACCATGACCCAGGTCACAGCTGCCCTTTGTCACTCCTGCATCTTTGTTTTTCCCATTCAGGTTCATCTTTTCACTGATCTGTTGACCTTATGAGATGATGTGGGGAAGATGCCCATACTGTTTCCTGTTCTAGGGAAAAAAACCACCCCAGGAACACCTGCTCTCAGCTTCTAATTGGAATTCATCACCTGCTGCTCAAATGGCCATCAGCAAACATGATGACACAAACCCCAGGTGATGCTTTACTCAAAGCAGGTAGTGGTGAGATGAAGCACAGGTGAAAGCAATTCCATGGCCATAGGGAGAGATGAAACTGGCATTTGCTCAAGTTCATCACAGATCTGGAGAGACAGATCCAGTCTGGGACAGGGCTAACAGTTACAAAATCAACTGCTGCCAGAAAATAAAAGACTTCTTTCTCAAAGCATAAGAGAGGGATTGTGGCTCCCTGTCACTGAAAACAACCTTAGAATATCCAAGTACAGACAAGCCAGAGCCTTCCTAGAGAAGGACCTTCAACCACCCAGGTGGAAAGCTACAGTGAACTTGCTTCCTTGGGTACAGCACAAAAACTTCCTTGTGCAGAGATATCCCAAGAGATGAGATGGGTCCAAGCACCTCTTGAGTTTCTCCTCCTCAAATAACCAGAGATCTCATTGAACTTCCCAGATTTTAGAGCAGAAACTCATGTGAGGTGTTCCCAGCTCTTGCAGAAACACTCCCAGAAAGAGAAGGAGTGCAGCAAAAATACTAGATATATTCAAAATACAAGTATATTCATATATATATGTTTGATGTATATATTCAGCTTATTTCTTGGGAAAAATGTAATGATGCACCTTTATGGAGGCCTGTTCTTCCTTGAGAAGCCTCACAAGGAGCTGGCAAAGCTTTGCAGACGTTATTGGCTGTCTTATCATTCTTTTTGGGCACAAAATAAACTATTTCAAAGAAAAACCTCCAAACCCTGATGGCTCCCATTAGCTAGAGCAACTGGTTACATTTATTCACTGTCCTCTATATGCTTAAAACCCAGCACACAGTATTCAATTCCCCTCTAAGTAGGATGGTGAGTGCTTGAGCATCCTCCACTCACCCTTCCTTGCTCAGCATTTGTGTTGCTGCTGTTTCTAGACTGTGCTGTGAGCCTCAACAGCGACCAGCTGGGTTAAGAATAGCCCCTATTTCCAAGAATAATCCTACATTTAAGGATAACCTCCCATTTCCAAGTCCTATAAGCTGTAAGGACAGCTTTCTATGGTTCAGTGTGGTTAACAGGCAGGGAACATCACTGCACCATCTGCTGCATGACTGCGCAGATGTATGGTGACGCATCACTGCCTTAGTCGCCATGCAAACACCAAAGTACTGGCTGGAGAGACCTTCAGGGATCTCTGGTCCAAGCTGCTGCTCGAAGGAGGGCTATTGTCAGCATTATATCAAGTTCTGTGCCTGCAAACATTTTTTATACCAACTTGGGCTCACTGTCTGAAAGAAAATGAAAGATGATGAAAGAAAAGGACTGACAGGCATTTACCTTTTTGGAGCACTTGGTTGTGGTTTTAAGACAGCACTTCTTGTGACAAGCATATTTACATACTGCAATGAAGAAAAGGAGGATTTAATAATCCAGAAAGTCAGATCACTGGAGAAATATGAATTAATATGAATTAAGTAACTCCTCATAGGACTAACAGGTCAAAAGCACGTTGAATTTTGTAGTTTCCAGGGGCCATATCTGTATTAGATCCACTCAAACAAACAGAAAAAAAATGAAGCCTTTAAATAAAAGTCCCATATTTAACTCCCTGAAACATTAAAATCAACTCGGAAAATAATCATGAGTCACTCTGAGCTACCAGACATAAATAGAATCATAGAATCCCAGACTGGTTTGGGTTGGAAAGGACCTTAAGCTCACCCAGTCCCAACCCCTGCCACAGGCAGGGACCCCTTCCACTGGAGCAGCTTGCTCCAAGCCCCTGTGTGCAACCTGGCCTTGAACACTGCCAGGGATGGGGCATTTACCATTTCTTTGGGCAACCTGTGCCAGGGCCTCACCACTCTCAGAAGAAACTGAGAGGCTGAATAGGGATTTCAATAGTAGCAGAGCCAGCTGAGAAAACACCACAGTAAGCTCCATGCACCATTGCATGTTTGCAGATGAATGTCATGGCTGTAGATGAACGTGGGGAAAGCTGTCCCACCTAAAGTGGTGTTTCTGTATACAGCCAAGTCGTTAGTATCTGATGTTCTTCTCTTAGAGCCATTTCTTCTCACTTCTCCCTTGGAGGTCACAGTGGGGGCTCCAACTCCATTTAGAGAGCAGCAGGGGATACCCAAAAGACCAGAATCCCCAACAGAAATCTGATATAAGATGGCAAATGCTGCCTGGATCTGATTTCAGATCAGACCTTCTCTCTTTTCTCCAGCTAACCAGCTTTTGCTCCCTTAAGGCCACTTGCCTTATGGTAACCATATACAAGCCAGATAGAAAAACATCTGAATAAGTACCAGCAGCTCACTGGACATAGGAACCAGTTGTTCTCCACCTTCCCAGTCTCTTCTGGGCACTGGGTACAGAAACTTAGTATATATATTGCTGAAAAGGAATATTACTGCTTTATTTCCAATGCCCATGTCTCCATCACGAGAGTTATTTTTCTCGATCAGTGACTAGCAATGCTGTTAAAGAGGTAATGAGAAGATAAATTGCGCAAGGCAGATGACAGCAAGAGCATGAAATTATGTCTCTGAGGTTTGTTGTCCTCAGGGAAAGAGGCTCTGATCGCTGGTGCTGGCTGCAAACCGAACCGGGTTGGTAGGAGTGATGGGATTGCTCTCGTAACATATTCCCTGCCTTTCCCACCAGGGCAACATTGACGTTGCAGGGAATTCTAGCAGGGAGAAACCAACCTCCTTTTTGAAAGTACAATTGAAGAGCTCCATGTAAATAAGAGGGCAAGAAGGAAGGAAAAGGACTGTACTCAGGTTGTAAAACTCAGTTTTACAAATAGAAGGAATATCTGACTGGGTTTGACCTATGGACTGTGTCCCTCAGAAACCAGTCTCCAAGCGCTGATGCCTATAAGAAACAATAAGCACGGCTGGGCCACAGAGTCCTGAAGTGCAGCTGATGGCATAACAAAGGTACAAAAGCCACAACAAAACTGAGATTGTGTTAGGACTTGCATATATTCCTTGAGCACTCAGTGAAGAGCTGCCTGGCTCCTCCCTCGTGGTTCAGTGGTTACAGTGGTTAAATCCAGCCTCGACCTCCTGGTCCATGCTGGGCAGAATCCTTTGCATGTGCAGTCCTGGCTGCTTTCAGAATGCTGGAGGTGGCCATGCCCAGCAGAGCAGTTCAATTGCCCTGAACAAGTTACTCATCATCCACACTGCTGCTGGAAGCACTGTTATCTACTGCCATGTGAGCAGGACAAGACTTATAAGTCAGCTACAAATGACAGAGCTGTAGATTTGTTCTCTGTCCTGGAGGTCTCCTGCCTAGAAACACAGTTTTTTGTATCTTGTCTTTGACCATTTTGCTCAAAGGCAGAGACCTTCCTAAGCATGTTCAGTGAAAAAAACAGTGTGGAAGGGGAACAAGAAGACATCAAGGGATTTGGATCTGAAGAGGACATGTCTGGACAGGCATCAAGGGCCAAAGACATGCAGTGGATGGTGATAAGAGCTGTGTGTCACAGGTGGCAGTTAATAATACATGTGCAGGGTGGGTGCGTCAAAGACAGCTTCCTACATACTGTGTAGGAAGGGACATGGATGTCATGGACAACATGGAGTATAAACTGAGGAAAGGATGTGAACAGACCATGAAGGGTGTCTGTGGGACTACCTAGATGTAGGTACAATGCTGCGCTCATTAAAGGGACCTGGTACCAAGGCAACAGGGGAAACTCTGCTCAGGATGCTCTGAGAAACGGACAGTACAGAGCAAGGGAAGGTTTTCTTAAACAACAGCAGTTTGCAGTAATACTGACTTCCTGATGGGGACCAAGTGATGCTGCTGGTCTGTGCTGTCAGCCTGAATGCTGCAGACTCCTGTCTGGTTTCCCTGCTAATGATTCATCCAGCAAGAGGGATGCACAGGAGAGCAGCAGGGATGGTTCATGGAGAAATTGCATTAGAGGCATTTAAATATTGATGTCTCTGTGCTCTGCGTGAACTGTCCCTCCTCCACTCCCCAAAGCGGGGTTTGTGAGCAGTGCTTCAGCACTGGCAATCAGAGGTGCAGCTCTCTAGACTGCAGTGTGCAAAGCACAGCAAAGGGCTTTTAATTCACCAGTCACTAGAGAGAGAGGCAGAAGCAGGACAAGGCTGTTGCTGACAGATGGGAATGCCAGGGGACTCGGATGCAGAGCTCATCAGGGACCTGATTCTTTTCCAGCCCTCATCTGCTGAAAGCAACAGCTCAAAGGGGGAGGCAGAGACCACCCAGCTCAGGTGGGGGCCCCTGGCAGTGAGTCCCACATCCAGGCACTCTCTGCAGCCTCCAGTGGCACCGCACCACCGCACACAGCAGTTAAGTAGGACCAGGGTTTGGGCTATCTTGTCACAGCGATGAGGGGACACGCTCATGTGGAGTGTGCTGTGCAGGGCTGGTGGGAGAGGCACAGCTTGGCAGATGCATCAAAGATCTCACCTTAAGCATGATGAGAGAAAAGAGATGAGAGGTGCCCAAAGATGCTTCTCGAGGCAAGCAGGGGTGTAGGTCTGTGCTGTGATAGTTGTGAGCTCTAATAGAGTGTGATCTACATGGGAAGATGCTCATGCATGGGAACTCCATCTTTCACGGTGAAGTCTTCCTCCCTGAGGCTGTGAGAAGTTTGGCTGATACAAAAGAGTTGTTCTGAGCCCCATGAAATGTGTTGCAAAGTTAGAAGAGGCAGCACAAGACTGCCTCTTCTAACTCGTTTACAGTATGCCATTATCTTATGGCACACTCTAAAGTAGAATCATAGAATCCCAGACTGGTTTGGGTTGGAAGGGACCTTAAAGCTCATCCAGTTCCAACCCCTGCCATGCACAGAGACACCTTCCACTAGAGCAGGTTTTTCCAAAATCCCATCCAACCTGGCCTTGAACACTGGCATGGATGGCATTTACCACACTGGCATTTACCACTTCTCTGTGCCAGGGCCTCACCACTCTCACAGCAAAGTTCTTCCTTATATCCAGCCTAAATCTCCCCTGTTTCAGTTTTAACCCATCACCCCTTGTCCTATCTCTACATGCCCTTGTAAAAAGTCCTTCCTGTCTTCATCCACACCCCTGGGACAGAGCTGCCTTTGCTTCAGCTCAACAAGCAGCCTCACCACTCTCACAGCAAAGTTCTTCCTTATATCCAGCCTAAATCTCCCCTGTTTCAGTTTTAACCCATCACCC